>JBBPDJ010000004.1:1897131-1928348 GCA_037974625.1 Cucumis cinereus
TATATATATATATAATACCAATCTAAATTCAAGTAGCTCTTAAAAACACTAATTTACTAGAATAAGATTTATTGTAATTTTCTTTTTTCGAAATGGTTTGGAAAATTGGATCCTAATAATAAGAAATCAACATTCAATTTCACTTATCAAATTTTTTATAAAGAAATTTATAAAAATCTTTCAAATTCACAAAAAAAAAAAAAAATTCTAATATGAAGATCCATACATGTATTGAAAATCAACCACCCATAATTAAAATAATGGTTTTTGTTATTATGTCATTTTTGTATCGATTTTATTTTTATATCATTATGTATTTTAATTTTGTTTGTCCACGTATTTTTATATTTTTATTTATTGTAAATTAACCCGAACTAAAAAATATAATAGTTTTGGATGCTATTTTTTAAAAATTACTTCAAAATATTTACTAATTCAATTTATAGAATATTCAATCAAATTTTATATCATAAAAATTTATAAGCACGTCTATCGTAGGTGTCTTCTAACTAGTTAGTATAAGTGTGTATAGCTTATTAGATTTTGATAAGTCATAAAATGGTCGAGACAAAAAAGAAACAAAATAGGAAAAAAACGAAGTTAAACACCTAAACTTTGGAAATTGTATCAATTTAAACACTTCATTATGTTTTGCTTGAATAAACATTGTTTTAGGCTTATAATTTTATCAACTAAGTCCCTAAACTTTCATAAGAAAATCACGATTTTCAAATATAATCCTACGAAGGTTCTAAATCAACTTACTTATAACAATTTATAAGTTTAATTGAAAAAAAAACAAAACAAAATGTCCCACACGATTTTGGAAAATACAAAAGTGTTTTCGAAGTGTCTCTAGTCAACTACTTTGGCTAGTGATTTCTCACCAAACACTTCCAAGAAGGTTTTTTCTTTTTCTTCTTTATTTTGATTGAACCTCAATCTCGAGATTGATAGAACAATTTAAAGTAAATTGGTGGATGGACTTGTAGCCAAATTGATTCTCAATGCATTATCTTGCATGAATAGCTATAGCATATGCAACTATATTAGTAATTCTCAAATATATGTGAAAAAAATTGCGAATAAGACATTGTCTATGCTTTTCGGATAAAGCATCGAGAAAATTTTTAAGTTCATTTCTGTAGTGGTAATAATGTCTCATAGTTTATAAAAAGATTCTAGAAAATGAATGAGTCAATTTCAATCTAAAAAGAAAAAAAGAAAAAAAAACATTTTTCGCATCTATGGCTAGAAATAGTCCTCTACACGACATTTGAGATAATATGTATACGAGAGACTTGCATTCAATATAATCAAGCATAGATATTCTTAAAGTTGATCGTAAACATGTAGATCATTCTAAATTCAATTTTTGTAACATAAACATCCACTAGACACTAAGCTGACGAGCTTCAATTACTAAAGAGAATGGTTGACAATCCAATTTTTCTTTTAAATAACTTTGTTTGTGTTATTTACTATTCTCGAATATGAAAAGGTCGTGTTGAGCTAAGGTTTTATTTGCTTTAAATAAATTATAATAATATTCAATACAGATGGTTTATAGTAAGTAAAATATACTAAAAATTAAACCTTTTAAATTGAAATTTAAGCTTGAAGCAACTTCTACATTTGATCCAAATTTTAATGTTCTAAAGAATTGTTTCAAATTAAAGTTGACCCTCCTCATATAGGAAGACAACTAAGTAATTTTCCATCATCAACCATTGAGATCTATTCAACTTTATAATATATACATACATATATATATATACATACATACATACACACACACACATATATATATATATATTAATTATATATTTAATTTCAAGTAAAAAATAAAAATAAAAAATAAAGTATTTGTGTTGACTTTGTAAAATAAAAACGTATTCTTGCTTTTATATATAAAAACCCAAAGGCAAAGTACTTCTCATCTTCAACTTAACTTTAACTTCACTTTTCTCTTAACCCGACGCCTCCTCTCCCGGTGTCTCCTCCGTATCCCTCGCCGGTCCGCCGTCACCTCCGCCGCTTCCTCTTTCACTTCACCTACGTGTCTCAATCTCAGCCTTCCCTCCATTTCCGTGCTCGTGAATCTAGGCTCATCTCTTTTTCTCTCATCCCGAGGCTAAAAATCTAGATCTGCTTCTTCCACTCCAATCCACTCTCTTCTAAATTCTCGCTTTCGTTTCCATTCCTTACATCGTTTTCTTCGTTCGTCTTGATTTTGTAGAAGATTTTGGAAAAGTTATGGCCAAGGTAGCATCAATTTGCTTTGCACTTCTTTCGGTTCTGCTTTTAATGCAAGTCTCTGTTTCCGCTGATTCTCCGGCGGATTCTCCCGCTCCGCCACCGCAAACTGGTGTGGATTCCCCTCCGCCGCGTTCTCCTTCTAGCATCTCTAGTCCACCGGACGCATCGCCTCGGAATGCACCGGTGAATTCTCCTCCATCGCCTCCACCATCAGATCTCGCGCCCACCGATTCATCTCCAACTTCACCGCCTCCTCCTCCATCTTCTCCGGCTCCATCTCCACCTCCATCCGAAGCTAGCGACTTTAACCGGAGCAATGTGATTAACGAAGACGAATCGGATGAAGAGTCAAAAGACGGAATGAGTGGAGCTCAGAAATTCGGAATCGCAATCGGAGTAATCGCAGGGGTTGCTTTGATTGGATTCGGAGGAATGGTGTACAAGAAGCGGCAAGACAATATTCGCCGATCTCACTACGGATATACAGCGAGGAGAGAGATCCTGTGAAGATTGCCATAGCTACGGTACCTTATGATTTCTTAATGGAATTGGTTTTTGTTTTGATATACACATTTTTTAGGGATTCAACTCTGGATTAAACATTCTTTTTGTTCGATTACGATTCCATTATTGGTCACTGATGTGTTAGATCAAACTATTGTATTTCAATGTTTTCGAATTCAAATTTCACATTCTGCTTCCTTGTTTCATATTTTTTGATCTTCATTCCGTAGTGTTCTTGAGGATTTGATTCTTGTTTGGTTGGTGAGAAAATTGTTTGAGAGTTCATCTGACTTTCCTCCATATTTATTAAAATTATTGGGTTATTTCCTCTAATCACAAACATATATTGTATGCCATTGTTCATCTTCAATCTCTCACCATTTATAAGATTGATTAAATTTGCTTACTAACACAAAAGAATTAAACCCAAACTGTTTCTATTTCTTCAATTATTTATTTATTTATCATTTTCAAATTAGTAAATAAAAATTTTATTGTTTTATTTTTTTACGACAATTTAAATAGAAATACTGATTTAAATGGATATTTCTAAAAATAAATGAAAATTAAAGTTTATATTTTGAAAATTTATCATTCTTTGAAGGGGTTTTTTTTTTTTAATAAATATTTTCAATAAATGAGGAATCTCTTTATTTATAGAAAAAGGAGATTTTTTAAAAATATGTTGAAATACATATATTTTGGTTTAAAATTGAGATAGAGATTGATATATATATTTGGTCAAACTAAACTTTTATTTATTGAACCAAAAGAACATATTTATTATTGTTAGTTAGTTAGTTATATTTCAAATATTCAATGATGGAAATTAATTGTATGCCTAAAATGATAAATGATGAAAATCAAATAAATGTGTCTCTTTCAATGTGGTGTCACTTTGGACTTTGGAATTGTCTTAAAATAATGTTTTTTTTTTAACTCTAAAAAAAAAAAAAGGTAAAAATCATCTAAAAAGTTGATTACAATCGAATCTTGCTTATTAAACTTTTGTATTATCTTGATGGAGTTGTTTTGACTTGTGTTAGAATAAGGGAACGTTACATGTATTGGACGTATACTTCATTCTCTTTACTACTGTGCATTGTGATTCATTAATAAGAAACTCTAAGCATAGAGGAAGCTTAAGTCATTCGAACAAAATGAATTTTGTTTAACGCAAATATACAACACTGTGAGAGAGAGTCTCACAAACTTGAGGCGGGATCAAGTTCTTTAGAAAGGGAGTCTCTGTTTTAGAGGAAGTCTAAGACTATCTTCACTGAAAAAATAGATAACAAATGAATAAATTTTAAGGTCGAGGTCGAAGTAGTGTTTATAGACTTAATTTTTAAAAGAGAGAGAGAAAAAAAAAACTCAAAACCAAATCATTACCAAACGAGAGGCCAATACAATTTATTTTTCAACTGATTTTCAAATACTATTTTTTAAACCCTAAAAAGTTAAAACTATATACAAATATAGTAAAACCAATCAATTATGTATAACTCATTTAAGTTTTTTTTTGCTATAGGTAAAAAAAATTGAATTATTTACCGAGCTTTTTGATAATAGAATTTAGTTTCTTTTAAATTTATTTTCAAATATAGCAAAACAAAATCAAAATATAGCAAAATATCGCATTCTATATACGATAGACTTGTGATAGATCAAAATAGATAGACACATATAGTAATCTACCATAATCTATCACAGATAAATTGCGATACTTTATTGTATTTATAAATATTTTTAAAATTTTTGTCATTTAAAATAATTTCCCTCCACGTTATTCACCCTTCTTCTTTTATAAAACAATTTGGTTTTCTAAATTAAAGTTAAATCAGTTTCTTTGATTTATTAACTACCCAAGTCAAGTTTTTATTCTGAATTTAAATTTAAAAATCGATGAAATCGGAAGATTTAAAGTTTGAAATAAAAACCCTCCCAATGGGTCACCAAAATTTAGAAAGAAAAATAAAAGTTTTCAATTTTAGTACAAAGGAGAAATAATGAGAAAAAAATATCATTTGATAAGCAATTCGACTTTTATTTTTTATTTTTAAAAATTAAGTTCTTCTCAATTTTATATAATGACTTGCATCTATTTTAGTACAAGAGTTCAATTTTGAGATAAATTCCACGAACAAAAACTACATTTCAAAAACTATTTTTTTATTATTTTTAATATTAATTTTAGTTTTTAAATTTTGGATTCGCTATGAAAACATAGGTAAAAAGTGATAAGTGGAGTGGAAGGAGTATCTATAACTTCTAACTTTAATTTTCAAAAATTAAGAACGAAAAACCAAGACCCCATTTGGTAACCCCTACGCTCTTTATTTTTTGGTTTTTAAAAATCATGTCTACTTCCTCTCATTTTCTTACACTGATATGCATATTTAAAACTTACTTTTTTTATAAAAAAAAATTGACTTGGTTTATGTAGACATAGGTAAAAAGTATAAAATACAAAGCAAGAAAGTAAGAGGCAGAATGAATGTTTATAGACTTAATTTTCAAAAACCAAAAATTAAAAACTAAAGCCGCATTTGTAACCATTTTATTTTTTTTAAAAAAATTAAGCCTAATTTTTTTTTTCATTACCATAATTTGTATCAAACCTCAATTTTACCAAGTTTCAGAAACAAAAATAAGTCTATAAACATTTGAAGGTAAGAACAGTATTAATAGGCTTAATTTTCAAAAAACCTACAACGAAATAGTTACTAAACGAGGCCGACTCAAATAATTACCAAATAAAGCGAAAGTCATGAAAAAAGAGAGCCAAAAAACTCTCATTTTCTTGTGTTTTTTTTTTCCTTTAAGGACTAGCAAAAAGAATTGCAATTCATATGTGGAGCAGGTTTGTAAGTATTATGTGTAGATAACGTATTTTGTTCATTTATTTATATATATATATATTTTTTAAATTTTATTTTATATTTATTTTATTTTTTTAGTTTCTATCTTATTTTACTAAAAGTTTTTTTTAAAAAAATAGAAAAAAGAAAATTGAATTTAAATAAGAAAAAAGAAAAGAAAAAGAAAAATGTATTTTTGGGCTCATGTATATTTTATCTTTCTCTAATTTCTCTCAACCATTCATTCTTTTCTTCCCACCTTCACACCCACGATTTAGGGTTTCCTTCTCTGCTCTCCCACTTCCTCCACTAAAAGAGTTTCCTGCCTCCACTAAAAAGCAAAAAATCTTTACCATATAAAAGAAAATTTCCAAGAGTAAAGGAGGGGGATCACACTTTATTTTCGTTTGCAAAAAGGTTCTGAGTTTTAGCTTTCAATTTAAAAGATTGGAAAAGAAGCAAACAATTTTTACACAAGAAAGCAATTTTGACACCAAGGGTCTTCTAAAGGTATATTTTTTTTCTCAATTTTATTATCATTTTTTTTCCTTTCACAAATTGCCATTTTTTTTTTCTAAATTCAAATGGTTGCTTACTGTTCATAACCTTTTTTTTGTTTTATTTTATTTGTTTATATTAGCTTTCATTTAAATTTGCCCAGTTTCATTTAGTTTCCATAATGCCAAGTTTTAATATTGTTTTTTCTGTATTTAAATTTGGGGTTAGCATCATTAATTTGTTACTGACTTTTTTTACGTAGATTTGGTGTTCATTAATTTTGGTGTTTTGTGAAATTTTTGATCAAAGTGGTTGCAATTTGGTTTGTTTTTAAATTGATGTTGCATAAATTTGTTGCTGTCATTTTCATTAAACTATACAATTTTTATTAAATTGGTTTTTGCATAAACTTGTTGCTTCCGTTTTTTTAAATTTAGTGTCATAGATGAATTTGTTATTGAGAATTTGCTACTGTTCTTTAAAAATTATTTAAGTGTTGCCATTATTATTTTTTTACAAATTTTTTTTTGCTAGTATTGGGACTAATTTGTTACTGTGATCTCTCTACATTAATTCAAATTTGGTGGGTTTATTTTGCTACTGCCTCTCCTTATCATATTAATCATATTAAATTTGGTATTGAGATTTAGTTTGTTACTGTGAATGTCTTTTATTAAATTGATTGAAATTGATAATTAATTATTAATTATATTTATCCGATTTAGTCTTTTCTTAAAAAAAATATTTTCCTAAGAAATCAAATATTTAGTTTATGGTGAAATTCTTGGTTTATTAATTTTTTTTAAAGTACAAAATTTATACATAAGAGAGGAAATAGTGTTTGTTTATGTGTTTTTCCATAAATAAATCAAATTTCTCCTGGTTTTTTTAGTTAATAAATTGAATTTAAAAAGAATCACTTATAATTCTATTTTAAAATGGGACTGAGTAGTGTTATATCTTTGAAATTTTTTTTAATTCTTTAGATACATGAAATTTCTCATTAAGCACCTATGATGAAGATTAAAACATCAAGAAGATATTTTAATATTTTTGAGGTAAATAAAATATTTTTTTTTAAACCAAAATTAATTTCAATGGCTCTGATGCCACTCATAATCATCAATTCATTTTTTTTAAAAAAAAGCGTGTGGACATTTAAAAAATCAAATCAATTTTTTTTTTTGTGAACCTTTGAAATTTAATTTTTAAAAGTTTAAAAATTGGTAACCATTTTCATGGGTGTTGTAGGGTGCTAACACCTTCCCTACACACAATTGACTCCCGAACCTAAACCTGAATTTACGTAGACCAAAAGTTTTATGGGTGACCAATCACACCTAAATATGGTTGGTGGCTACTCCAAAACTATTTATAAAAATTAAATAACAGAGAATGTCGGCCGTTCCGCGTCGCAATCACGTTGCGACATTATGCATGAAGAAAAACATGATAAATGTAATTATTGATGAGGGAAGTTAAGAGTGTGAGTTACATACAAATTATGAAGCTATTCTTTTTCACTTGGCAATGAGGAATATGGTTGGACATATGAATTACCCAAATTTCCATACCCCTTTTCTTATATTTCACAACTTAACCAACACAAATTAATCAAAGGTGTGTTGCTGTGGCCTACCCTCATCCATTTCTCTTCTCTTTCTTTTCACCTACCTACCTACCAACCAAACCACAATTACCATGCCTACCTCTTTCTCACTCTTCTGTAGGAGGTTCGACCCACCGCCCGTTATCTTTTATTAGCTGGATTAGAGCCTCCGTTGCATTCTCCATAGCGATTCCTCGCTTCACGACGGTCTGATCAAAATTCAACTTTTCATCAACATATTATTTCATCATAAGGATTGGTTATGAACACAATGTGGGAAGAAATTAATTACACGGTTTCTTTTGTATGATATGAGGTTTGAAGATATTTTTTTTTCTTTTTATTCAATCCGGGAAAAATATCTTTCAGGTTCCTGAATTTTTTAATAATATATGCATTTGGTTTTTGAGTTTTCAAAATGTCACATTTTAGTCTTCCAATTTTTTCCAATTTTTAAGAATAGGTGAATCTGGTCCATAAAGTACTTATTTTATCTAATTTTGAATAATTGTAGGACATTTTAATTTTTTTTATAAAAGTTATCTCTTCTCTCTAAATTTTCTTTTCTAATTTAGAAGGTCATACAGTTGTTTAAAATAATAATAATAATAAAAGGTACATACTTCTTGGACCTTTGAAACCTACTCTTAAAAATCTCGAGGACTAAACATGTACATTTTGAAACTTTAAAGTACCAAACATGCTTATTCTTACAAGTTGAAGAACTAAAAGGATGCATTTTTGAAAACCTGAAAACCAAACACACCTATTTTTCAAAATTTGGGGACTAAAAAGATAATTTCTCTTTTAATAATTATGGTCATAGGATGAGTGCAAAGTATTACAAAATAGATGTGGCGGTGTTACCTTCCCGACATAAAGATCAATCTTTCCAGGAGAACCTCCAACGTACCCAAAATCAGCATCAGCCATCTCCCCAGGACCGTTAACAATGCAACCCATAATTGCAATCTGATGACATTTGAAGAAGAAACAAATTTTTAAAAATTGAATGAAGGAAGTTGCAGTCAAATATGTTCCCTTTTGACATCATTTCTTGAAAGTTCTAAAAGCTATTTCAACTTACTGAAACTCCAGGAAGATGTGATGTCTTTTCTCTTATTTCTGCGCTTATTTCTTGAAGGTCAAACAATGTCCTTCCACAAGATGGGCATGAAACATACTCCTGCAATGAAGTGTGTAAGAACGTAATTGAGATAGGAAGACTCTAAGGACTTGTTTGAAATGACTTTTCAGGAAGTCAAAAGCATGTTTTTAAGCACTTAAATTTCATTTCATGGACGAAAAAGTTCTTACGGTCTTTGTATTCCTCATTCTGCAACCCTGTAGCAAATTGAAGGAGGTATTCCTTATGAAATCGAAGTCCTTATCTGGGGCTTCTAATAGGACACCATCTCCAAGGCCGTCCACCAAAAGGGCTCCCGCATTGGAACCAGCACCGATAACGAAGTCGTCTCTAAAAGAAACAAGGGACAAATAAAACTCACTACTTGAACACTTCAAATACAATCAAATTAATGAACAATAACTACCTGTGAACACCGTTTGGAAACTGAATGTGATGAATCACAGGAAAAGTAAGACCATTCTCTGACAAATACTCGAATAACCTGAAATTAACATTTGACAAAATCAATAAGGGAAAGTAAATTCTGCCTTAACGATTAAATGTTGCTCTAGAATCTAGATAATAATTAATAAATTGCCCGTAAAGGACTATTGTTATACCTCCTTGCAGCATGCACTCTGCTGACTTCGTCTTCTGAATATGGTAAATCATGAAAAAGCATTGTTGCATCAGTCTCTTTCAAGATATTCAGATCATTATATGATTCATCTCCTCGTACCGATACAACCAAGCGTGTGCCTGAGACAATTCATTGATATGGGATGTGACAAGGAATTTAACCAAAATAATAAAATAAAAACTATAGGAATTGGAAGTATGCACAACCTACCGTCTGGTAAAAGTTTGTGAGCTCCAGAGGATAACTCCTTGAGATTGACCAGAACCATGGCATTAGGCAAGGGCTTTGTAAGTTGCTCTGATAAAGGTGTTATAACACCCATACTTATGTCTATCAGCCTTTTGAGGGCTAGACGCTGATCATGAGATATAGAAAATCAAGTTTTGATGGGGATTCATCCGATACACTTCGAATTATATATATATAAATAAAAAATAGCACACAAAGCAATGCATCAGAAACTGAAAGGAAGTCCTTACAGCGTCAGCATCATCTACTGAAGGAAGTTCTCTCAGTAAGATTGAGTCCACCGTCGCTAGATCCTAAACGTGTTGATAAAAACTGTGAGGAAATAGAAAACCAGAAAGTAGAAAAGAAATTAATTATCTTATACAGAAACCCAAACACATTAGACCTTAAATGGCATGCCAACAACAAGCTTTGCTGCAAGAGACTTGTACAGAAGTTCTGGCATCTGGAGTTAGGAAAACATGAAGTTAGATGGTTTCCGTAGTCCACCTTTATGAATCATGAGATACCTCATGGGAGTTGAGATCAGAAAAGTCTTTCTTATTGCACCTTTAATTGATCCAAGGAAACTGACATGAGAACAGAGCCGTCACGGTGCAAAACACCTCTATAATCCACCTCCTCACCCTGTACTACAATTAAGCATTTCTCTTAATCCAAGTCCAGAAAGTAGTAGGATGGAGTAGAATGATCATATAAACCTGACCTCCTTTTGAATGGGCAACTGGCCAGATCGACGCTGAAAATCAAAATAGTGTCTGTGTTTTTCCTCGTATGGCCCCTTACAGACAAGGAATGAATTGTAAGTTCAAAATAGTCAAAATTCAGATAAAGAGATTGGGCACGCAAAAGACGGACCATACACAACAACTACAAGAAAGAAAGGCCCTACCACTCCTTGCTGAAGCTCAGCTGCTCTCATACCAAGGGTTGCGAGCCTTTGACAAGGATCTATCTCCTCCTCCGGTGGTTCTGTAAGCGAAACCCTAATAGTGTCACCCAAGCCATCCTGCACAACACAAATCATTTACAAAATGCCCCACATTGATATGGCTTCTAAATGTGTATTGTAAATTCCTTTGTGTAGGCGATCAACCTAACCACTATGACTTGAAAGAAATTTGTGCAGAAATAAAAGATTAATCAAATACAGATGCCTTACTAGAAACTAGAACTCTAGAGAAGGTAGGTAAAGGTGCATACATCAAGCATTGTTTTAATGAAATTATGCTATCTTGGAGTAGAGTTTGAAAAAGAAAACCTAATGATGTCGGAATTCAGAGGTTACACACAATTTGTGCATCAAAACAGGGTGAAAGACAATGATACTATATAGGAGGATCATCACTCCATTTGGAGTAACTACCTGAAGAAGGGTCCCAATGCCAATTGCAGATTTCATTCGACCGTCCTCACCTTCTCCAGCTTCAGTAACTCCAAGGTGTAAAGGGTAATCCCAGCCTTGGACATACATTTCAGCTACAAGTAAACGATACGCCTGAACCATAACTACTGGATTGCTTGCTTTCATGGAAAAGACAAAATTGTGGTAGTCCAACTTTCGGCAAATTCTTGCAAACTCAAACGCTGATTCAACCTGTTAGGACTTGGAAGAACTTTTATTAAGGACATCCCTTAAGATCAAAACAGAAATCGTGAAAAAAAATTATAAAAATTTAGGGGGAAAATTGCTCACCATTCCCCTTGGCGAATCACCAAAGTAGCTCATTATACGATCTGAAAGGCTACCATGATTTGTTCCAATGCGCATTGCTCTTCCATACTTCTTACATTTTTCAACTAATGGAGTAAAAACCTTTCACAATTAAAATAGGAAAAAAAGTTTATTATCCATGAAGAAATTCTAGGAAAAAAAGTTTATTATCCAGGAAGAAATTCTCCAACCCCACTAGCTGAGATAAAATTAGGTTCATTAATGCAAAATAACACAGGTTTCGGTAGTGACAAGAAATATCATGACCCTATGGCTAATCAGTAACAACACCACACATGCCTTTTGTATATAAAATTTCCCCGTTGCCAAGGAGTACTAAAATTGTAATAGGATCTAGCAACATATGCGAGGGGGACAAAAGAAAAGAAAAGTTCTACCTCCTCAATATGCTCAAGTTCCTTTTGATAATCCTCCTCTGTGTACTCCAGCTGTTCAAATTGAGCCCGCCTATCAGCTGCATTAAACATGAGCTTGACACACGAACAATCTTTCTGAAGAAATTTTGGCAAATGTCAGTATAACAAACAACCTACCAAAATTTCCAGGGTTTACACGAATTTTATCAAAGCACTCAGCAACTCTCAGTGCAACAGAAGGGGCAAAGTGAATATCTGCGACCAGAGGTATATTATAACTGCAAAATAAAATTGTCAGAGACATCATAAATTGTGGAAACCTTGCTCCAAAAAATGTCCAAAATATAATATTAACCCTACTTTTTCTGCACAAGTGTGTTCTTGATCTCAAAGCATGCATCTGCTTCTTTCTTCCCTTGAACTGTTATCCGAACAATATCTGCTCCCTTGTCAGCTATTCTCATGACCTAATAATGGTAATACAAAACAGTCATCTTCAAAATCATATAAAGAACATGACACCATTATACAAAATATCAAAGTTTTTCCATTATGTTGCGTCTTTCTTAGTTGCTGTAGACTCTATCATCCATATTGTCCATGAGCAAAAAACAAGAATAGTTTGGACAAAACTTCAACAAGAACTTTTATTACATGATTATACCCATCATCATTTAATTTTGAGCTTTCAACTTGTTCAGCATCAATCATGGTGACACACTGACATCTTCCATTGACTACAACATCTCACGATAATATTAGTAATCAAAGAATGTTTTTAGTGTTGGAGTACGGATGAAGGGATTCGGAAACGAAAACACAGCCGAAATAGAACAAATATAAAAGAACCTGTTCAACTGTTCCAGCAACATCCTTCGTGTCAGTTGTCGTCATGGTTTGAATCCTAATGGGATGCTCACTACCAAGGGCAACATTTCCAACCATCACTGTCCGTGTTTTCCTCCTGACTGTTTTGTTTATGGATTCACAGTATTTCTGTCGAGGAACTGCAAAGGATAGTGATTATCAAATGAAACGAAACCACTTAAAAATACATACTTTAATACCATTTCATCTTTGGCTTTTCAGAAAGTGAAGAAACATGGGCAAAAACAACACTACTTTGTTAGCATCATCCACTGTGTTGAACATGTCCAATACATTACCAAGTTCCTTAGATCTCATCGCAACATCATCATGATTCAGAGATCAATTCTTACATGCAACAATAGGTTAACAAAAATAAATCTTTTATGACTAGTATTTCATCCTTTACTCGCCACAAAAAATCAAGTAAAAGATGGATAAAACAAGGGCAGAATATTCCACATGCATAAGTTAAAAAATTTTACTCAAGAGAGAGCTCCCTTCCGAAGCAGGCTGAAGCTCGGTATATTCATGTGAAATATGTATCTTGGTGATATATTTCAGGATGTATATTGCAAAAGTTACTCATTATAAATTAGAG
The DNA here is from genome assembly GCA_037974625.1 of Cucumis cinereus. Classification (NCBI taxonomy): domain Eukaryota; kingdom Viridiplantae; phylum Streptophyta; class Magnoliopsida; order Cucurbitales; family Cucurbitaceae; genus Cucumis; species Cucumis cinereus. The sequence continues at coordinate 1,910,440 of JBBPDJ010000004.1, forward strand.
TTTATGTGTTTGAACTAATTTATCATGACTTTCTCCTACACTTTTTCTATTATAATTAACTTTTGGGTTTAGAGATGATTTAACCCGTATTTTCCTTGCTGTTTAGTGTTTCCTTATTACTATTGGGTTGATACTCACATCGTCTTCTCTCTCAAGTCCAGTTAAAGCCAGATGATACGTCAACAAAGTAAAATCCCTATCTGATTTTTAATTCCTTTATTTGCCACAAAAAATCAAGTAAAAGATGGGTAAAACAAGGCCAGAATATTCCACATGCATAGTTAAAATTTTACCCAAGAGAGAACTCCCTTCCGAAGCAGGCTGAAGCTCCGCAATATCAGAGCCAGGATTTGAATTCCGTATGATCAAGACCTTTCTTCCACGAGACCTAACGCTCTTCAAATCAAACACTTTTACTGATTCCAACCGCTTCGAAAATCCCAAGTTCACATTTCCGCCTTTCAACCCCGAAAGATGCGACGGCAACGTTCCGGCAGAAGCCATTTCCAATCACAATCTTCACTACAACAAACCGTAGATCGATCAAAATCCAACTCCACCCCAAAAACGTAAGTTCAAAACGAGAAAACTCCTCCAATTAATAGAACAACCATCACAAAAATACTTGTACCAACCACACACCATCATTCTGAGACAATAGCTGTCCAATTCAAAACCATCACTACCTTTCCATAACAAGCATCGAAATAAATAATTAAAAAAAAAACCACTCCAATACGTCAGAATCCAAGGAATTAAAAAAATATAATTACAAAATTACAAAAGCCAGTCCAACGCAAACTTAATCTGGCAATTTCATACACAAATACGCATAACTAGTTTAAGTAAACTAAAATTTATATCATAAGAATCGGAAAAACACAGCAAATTAAAACCACCTAAAACTCAGACAAAAATGAAAATGAAGTAAGGAAGTGAAGAAAACAAGTCTCACAAGCTTGAGATTCCGAAATTGAAAGAGAAATCAGTCTCCAATTCGAGAAGAAAGCTCAAAATGATGGATAATTACAGTTCACTCAAACTAAACAAAAATACCATACAGCAAAAACACATCAAATTGAGCAAATAAGGACAGAAATGGATAAAACAAGACTTACAAAAGCTTGAGATTCCGAATTTGGAAGAGAAATCAAGCTTCGATTTGAGATGAAAGTTTGAGAATAATGAAGGACTGAGCAGAAGACGAAGGATTGGTGGTTGTAGGAGACTTCGCCCGTAAAATTGTGGACAATTTTGTTTATTTGAATTAATTAATATTTTCCGACATGGAAATTAATTCTTTAAATATGAATAAATAAATAAATAAAATAAAATAATAAAAAAGAGCTTTTTGTACAAATAACCCAAATTTAATTGCGTCAAATTAACCCGAATGTATTAATGAAAACTAACTTCTTGGGTGGTGAGGGAGAGAGGGGAGTGGGGGTTTAAGAATTTTTAGGTATTTTTATATTTTTGTTTAATATTGAAAAATAAAATTTAGGGGTTTATTATAATTATAATGAAATAAAAATGGTATTGGTTGGCCGAGTGGGAAATCAAATAACGACAGAAACGTTTTTTGGCGGACCCCCGGGGTATATACCGTTACGTACGAGTTTCAAGCAATTGCAATTACGATATTACCCCTAGAATTTGATGAAAATTTCAAGAAGTGCCATTTTTGTAATTGATAATGTTTAGCGTGAAATTCGTGAAAAACGATGTCGATAAGTCAAATAATTCTCCACCTCACATCCATTCCACACTATTTTATTTTTTTCACTATTATTAATATTATTATTAATATTCTAATTTACGTTACTTTTCATCCTAACGTTCAATCTTCTGATCTTAATTATTGTACTAAACAATAATAATATTATTATTATTAATTATAAATTTAATTATTAAATTTTAAAAAAATTGGTAAAACTATCATTTTAGTCTCGAAATTTAGTTTGATTTCTAAGTTTTCAAAACATACATTTCTATTACTTATTTTTTTAAAAAAAAGTACAGCAAAATTTTACTATTTATAAGTGATAGATGATAGTAGTCTATCGTTCAATTTGCATTAGTTTTCTTAGTAGGAATGGAGTGCAGGATTTGAACCACGAACCTCTTGGTTCTCATCGTACACTAGTGTTAATTGAACTAAGCTTTTGTTGATATATGTATTAGTTTTTTTATTAAAAAAAAGTGATGATATTTTTTATATATATTACAAGCATTAATACGAGATATTAAAGATATCCACTAAATCAAAAACATCAACGTCAAACCCTCTAATTTATAATATATATTATTCAGTGAGACTATTACAATACAACTTACAGTTTTAAATCATCGATCGAATGTGTGAAAAAGAAAAAAACGATTTGAATTTGAAACTACATCCATGCAAAAGCAACTATATATACTTTCTTATCTCCTAATTAAATGCAAGAAATTATCAAAGTTCTTGACTTTTTGTTGATGGAAATACTCTCTACTAATTCACATGATTCACATGATTCTCCCTTGTTGTTATTCATCTCTCTACCATGCAAACCACCCATTTGTTCTTATGCAGTCTCTCCCTTTTCTCACTTAAAATTTAATTGATGTGAGCTTCGTTTCTTTTACCATCTAAAACTTTTATTTTTACACTAGTTTACTACAAAATATTCCTGAACTTTATATTATTTTCTAATTACTTTCTATTTCATTTCTAAATTTCCACTCTTGCATCGATTATACAAACATTTATAATATACATCTAAATCTTCTCTTACTTTATAGAAATTATGATTAAAAATTTATTGTCTTGAAAGATTATGATTGCTTTTGTTGGATTTGAGTTAATAATTTCACTTTGTAGTATTAATTGTTTATTAAATACTCCAATTTCTACCAATGCAAGACAGCTTGCATCCATGTATATATTTTGTTTTTTTAGGTATATAAATAATTTTTTTTTAATTAAAAAAAATAGTCAATATTAGAATAATTTTATAAAGTTTAAGATTTTTTTTTAACAAACGCTTCAAAATACATCGATTAAAAGTACTATCTGTTCTCGGGTTATAGAAAAAAATATCATGCTTAGCCTAAAAAATCAGCCACTCAAAAAATTGCAATTACAATTTTTCCCGCACTCTTTTTATAAGCAAAACTAGCCAAAATGTAAACTACTTTATTGCAATCACGAGGAATAAAAGACACCCCAAGAACATTGATTTGTTGCATCCAAGCTCTAATTTCTTTCAAGATTACCCCAATAGTAGAATTTCGCATACGGTTAATTTCTAATTCGATAGATTAAAGTTAAAGAATTTCATTCAAACCTGCCATTGGATAGCCTAATTTTATATACCTCTTTAAGCCCTAATTATTCGACACCTCCCACTCGCGCCTCGTCGGCGTCTGGTTTTAACAAGATCACATCCTCAACCGTTAATCCTCTCCTCTAACCAAGTATACTACCAAACCTCCCCTCAATTTGTAATCTATCTGTTTAACTCTCATCCGAGGCAACTTCTTTTCTTTGGAGTATATATCATCAGTTTGATAGAGCTTACATGATTAATGACCACCACGACCTATATCTTTTAGAGCAATTATTAGGTGCATCCTAGAATGCATAATGCACTTATCTATTTGCTTCTCATCTCTCCATCACACAAAAACAAGATTAAAAGTTATTTTTTTAAGAAAGTAATTTTCAATTTTATTTTTGTATAGTGAAGAAATAAAGAAGTACTTATATGAGTGCATCCGGGATACTCCCAATTTTTTTCTATCTTTTAAGACTCATTAGCATATAGAGATTATTTTTGGCATAGATAAGTCAAAGACATTACTCCGATACAACTTGTTAAAAATAGAGAGTCTTTACATATCTTTACATTAATATGATATTTGTCAATTTATAGAGCATTCCTTATAATTTTACTTTTTGGTTTAATCGAAAAGATTTGATACAATCGAAAACCATTGCCCTAACTTATGGACTAAACAAAAACTAGACCGATACCCAAAATCTAGGAAAACATTTTATTACGTAATCAAGTATTGATGGTGTTGTTTGAAAATGCAAACATGCATAAGGGTAGTTTAGAAATTTTGAAATGAGAATTTATTTATAAGGTAGGTTATGGCAAAAACAAATTTACACATTAGTCGAGAAATTAAACACGTCATTAAATTGAGGAATTAAATAAATAATAAACACATTTGTAAACAAATTAAATAAATAAACGATTATATGAAAGCACGTTTTAGTCGATGATAATTCACATAAATTCCCATTTATATTTTTTTACAAAGAAAATAGTGGACAAGAATAAATTATATAATTATTAGAACTTCGGAATATTCTTTTTAAAAAATTGAAATTTTATTTTTTAATTTTAATTAATATACTTTCAATTATCTAATTTTAGTCGACGTATTTTAAATAAATCTTAAAATTAATTTAGTTTCTTGACATTAATTTTTACTAGAATCGGTTAATATAACAATAATATTTTTCATGGAAGAAAATAAAATATGTGAATATGTTTTTAAACTTTACAGTAAAAATATTAAGATGAAAAAAAATCAACAAGAAAATGACATTTGAGACTAAATTTAAATTATATCTGAAGTACAATGACTAAAATTGGACAATTAGAAGAATGTAGGCTAAAATTGAATAATGTTCAAAGTATAGACACTAGAATAGTGTTTTAACGGTTTATATATGTATAGATTTTATGATAAATTTATCTAAATTATATTTTTTTATATGAGATTTCAAGATGACATTTACTATTTAAGTTTGTTTCACATAATTTCATTTTTTTTAAAACCTAGGATACTATTATTCAGAGAATTGTAAAACCCGTATGATATTAGTATTTTAATACCTAGCAAAGTGTGAGATTTTTATGTATAAGAGATGAACAACAAAAATAGAGCTTAATTAATTTATAAATTAATATCAATTGTTCATTACTATTAATTTTAATTAATTATTAAATATAAATATGTTGTTTAGACTTAATAAATTTCAAATAATATCTTTATCATTAATATTTTATGTCATTTTAACGATTTAATATAAATTATTATTGTTAATTATCAATATTCTAATTAATCTATATTAATTTAATTATTTTTAGTTCAAAAAGTATTATTTTGTTTTTTATTTTTTATTATAATTAATTAATACAACGACAAACTAATTTTTGTTAAATTTAATTGTTCTCTAGCATTTAGTTAAGTAATTATTTAATTTACATTCCACAAGTTATTGAATTAAACAAAAATATTTAAATTTTAGATATTAATTATCTTGCAAATCTAAACACAGACATCAATTATCTCATACATTTAAAATCCAGACATTTAAATTTCATATGTTTAACATCTATATTTATGAAACAGGATATGTGATCCAAACGAACCCCTAAAACACTATTTTTCTCTAGCAAGGTTTGATTGGAGATGTTGAATTTATCAAATATTGAAATTTTGTAGTCAACACTTTCTTAAAACATCCCATTTGGTCGATTGAGCTCAAGCTTATGGACTCTCAAAGTTTAATTTGAGATCATTTTTGGATTTAGGGTGCAATAGAAGTCCGACTCTCGTAGAAGTTTGCTTGATTTAAATGTGTGAGAATGAGTAGCTATAATATTTATGAAAAGACGAAAAAAAACATTAAATTAATTCACTTATATAAACATTAAAAAATATATATTGCTCGTAGACCTTGAATATATTTATTGTTAACCACAAAATGGAGGGAAGATTTGAAAGTGAAATATGAGATTAAAAATGTTCCAAAGTGAAATCAAATGTTTATTTTCATAATTATTTTAGATAGTATAAATATAAATTAAAAACAAAAAAGAAATACACACATAAAACACAAAACATAAAGTCGAGTTTGTTATGGTACTAAACAAAGTTAAAAAAAAAAAAACTTAAATATCATAATGACAAACAAAATTAGAAAAACAATAAATAACTTTGACTATAATACTAAAAAAAAAAGATAACGAAAAAAAGAACAAAGAAAAGAGATGAGAGTTACATGAGATGTTTAATTTAGCTATTTATAAAAGAAAATGAGATATTATTAGTGATTATTTTAACGAGAGATTTAATCTATATGCCAAATAGGCATATAAGAAAATATATATATAGAGAATAAATATATGTATATATTTATTTTTAAAATTGTTTATTTTATGAATTTTCGATAAATTTGAAAAAAGAGGTTTTTTTATAATATATAAAAAAAACAAAATATTTATACTTACAAAAAAAAATTAAAAGACAAAAATGATTACACTTAATTTTTATACGAATGGTAAATATTTTGTAAATATTTCAATTTTTTATATTTTTTCTTAGAAAATAAATGAAACTAAAAAAAATAAAAATAAAAAAGTGGGCCAACAATCTCATTTTTCAAGTTTGCCCTAATTTCTATCTTTCCATTTCAGTTCAGCCTCTTTCTCCATACACATTGCAAGCTTCTGCCCTTGTAAAATCTCCGACCGGCGACCACCGCCCTCACGGCGGCCTACTATCACTCTCCATCAACCGACTGGCCTTGCAGCTTGCAGCCTCAAAGCTCAAGTATTTCCTTTCACCTTCTCTTCGATATGATTTTTTTTCCAAAAAACATTTCTATTTCATTTCTTTGTTGTTGATTCATGTGAATTATGCTCTCTCAATTCTGATTTCTACATAAAATTTTGCTTCTTTCTCCATTTTGATATCTTCTACCTCTATGATGTTGATGGATTGTGCAAGTACTTGAACTGTGTTTACAGTATGTAAATGTATGGTGTTCATGGGCGTTGCACTGATTTTCTTTAGGAAGTTTGCAGCGATTTGTCATGGAATTTTCTTTTCTTTCAAAAAATCCAAAATAGAATACAACCCTCCCTCCCTTTCCCCACTACTTCCTTTCTTCTCTCTCTCATTGCGGCAGCCGCATTCCGGCACGCCCTCTCCACTGTAGTCGCATCCATTGGCATCTCCGTTTCTTTCTTCTCTTCCTTTCTCCCTGTCTGTTGAACTGCTCCGGCACGCTTGTCCACTGGATTCTTGTACAAAAGCTCATCGCTGAGATTCTTACTTAGTCTTCTGTAACCTCCGATCTCTCAGTTAGATCGTTGTCAAGTTCGCACAGTTCAAAGATGTCTTTTCTTCGGAAGTTCTTAAACTGCCAATTGTATGTCCAATTGGACTCTAAACTTTCAATTTTGTGTTTAGTGGGTTCTATAAAATTTCAGAAGTTTTCAGAACTACTTGATCTATTAGATAGAAATTTGAATTCTATGTCTAATTGAACTCTAAACTTCCAATTCTGTGTCTGGTAGATCTTTGAGTTCTAAAATATATCGAAGTTCCGGACCAAGTTTGTAATCTCAAAAGTTTAGGAACTAGATAATCACTTTCAAATATATCTTAGGGACAAAATGTGTTACATTTTTTTCCCGTTCATTTTGTTTTCTGTATGCTTTTAGTCTCTTTTGATTATCTTGTTAGTTATTACCATTATTTATCTGCAGTATTCAAGTATTTTTTTTCTTATTTGGTCTTGTGCTTTTAAGCCTATTTTGTAATGTATATTTCATCTCATTCTCAATAGCATTTGATTTACAGGGGAAGCGTACTGCATCTGTCGTTGGTTTAATAATTTACTAGTCTCTCACTGGCTTTTTCTCATTCCGTGAAGAGCTTTTTGCCGTTCTCCACAAATCGTCGTGCTGTTCTGAATATAAGGTAACAAAGTTACCCCCGACATCTAATCTTGGAGTTTGTAAGAATTTTGTTTCAATACTACTCTGTATTTGTGCACGTCATGTCTTTCTATTTTGGGGGAGTATGAATTTCATTTGGTGAATGTGGGTTTTTGACTCATTTATGTTGTTGAATTTTAAATGTCAAGGGAACGACCCCATTCATTGAATTAATTTCAATAGCAACCTGGACCAATTAGCCTATTTAGGTTTTCAGTTCACTTTCAACCCTGTTTTGATTTGTGAGTATCAAAAGATTTTTTTTTTCTTTTTTTCGAGGGAGAAACCCCCGAGCCCAAATGTTGTGCTGATTGCTAAACTCAAAATGAGTTTGGAGTAGATACAATTCCACCTGGTGTGGGATTTTGTCATATATTGTTTTAAAATATATTTTAAGAACAATTTGTATGGGTATGAAGTTTGATCTTGTAATAGTAGGAAAAAACTTTGGAAGTTGTACCTTTTTTCTTCATTCTAAATAATTAGAGTAAATTATAATTTTTCTCCAAAAGTTTTCACCTGTGTCTGATTGGTTCTCAAACCACGGGCAACTCATGGACTAAGGTATAATTTATCCTAATAGTTATCATGGTTGAGAGTTCCAATGATTCTAATGATGATCTCGAAGTTAGGTCCCCTAAATCGGTTGGAGATTAATTAATTTTTGAATGGCACTTCTTGTTTATTTAGTTCTTTACCTGGTTAATATAGTCTCTTAAATTAGTATCATTGTTGAATGGATTTGAGTTCTAATATGAACCTTGCCAATCACTCTTCTAAATGGGAGTGGTTTCTTATGCACAATATGCAGTCTTAAATGACGCATGGAAGTTCATTTATTATTTGACTTATTGAATTGGACCTAAGTCCTTATTCACTAAATGTTTTCCGCATGCCTTCAATTTTTAGAGTGCTTCCTATTGTGTACTTCTTATGGTGTTGTTGAATGCTTGCAGATTTTTCAGTCTTACAGACATGGCATCAGAGAGTGGGAAAAGCTTTGCTAGGAGGGATAGTCTTCGAGAGATTGAAGCAAAGGTTCGAGTTCTGTGGGAAGAGAACGATGTTTTCAGGGCAGAGGCATGTGAAACGCCTCCTAAAGTGGGGGAGAAGTTCTTTGGAAATTTCCCCTTCCCTTATATGAATGGATTTTTGCATATTGGTCATGCTTTCTCCCTTTCAAAATTGGAGTTTGCCGCAGCATATCATAGGCTACGGGGTGCAAATGTCCTATTACCATTTGGTTTCCACTGCACAGGAATGCCTATCAAGGCCTCTGCTGATAAGCTTGCTAGGGAAATCCAACAATTTGGTGATCCACCTGTCTTCCCTCGTGATATAGAAGAGCAAGAAAACTTGAAAGCAGAAGCTGAGGAGACAAATGAAAGCAATATGTTGCCTGACAAATTCAAGGGCAAAAAGTCTAAGGCAGCCTCTAAGACGGGTGGACAGATGTACCAGTGGGAAATAATGCGCAGTTTTGGTCTGTCTGATAGTGAGATATCCAAGTTTCAAGATCCGTATAACTGGTTGACATTCTTTCCTCCTTTGGCAATGGAGGACCTAAAGGCTTTTGGTTTAGGTTGCGATTGGAGACGATCTTTTATTACTACTGATATTAATCCATATTACGATTCATTTATACAGTGGCAAATGCGAAAGTTGAAATCCATGGGGAAGATTGTGAAAGATGTTAGATATACTATATATTCTCCCTTAGATGGCCAACCCTGTGCTGATCACGATAGGGCAACTGGTGAAGGGGTTCAACCACAGGATTACACACTGATTAAGATGGAGGTTGTGGCACCTTTTCCTCCTAAATTGGGAGTGTTGGAGGGTAGAAAAGTGTTTTTAGCCGCTGCAACGTTGAGACCTGAGACCATGTATGGTCAAACAAATGCATGGGTACTACCTGAGGGTAAATATGGGGCATTTGAAATTAATGACACTGATGTATTTATTATTACCGAACGGGCTGCCCTTAACTTAGCCTATCAGAGATTTTCTAAAGTTCCTGAAAAACCTACTTGCTTGATTCAGCTGACTGGAAATGATTTGATAGGCCTCCCATTGAAGTCCCCTCTAGCATTTAATGAAATAATTTATGCTCTTCCCATGCTTACAATTCTCACGGATAAGGGAACTGGTATTGTGACCAGTGTACCTAGTGATGCTCCTGATGATTATATGGCCATGCATGATTTAAAATCAAAACCAGCTCTTAGGGCCAAGTATGGTGTTAAAGATGAATGGGTGCTTCCCTATGATATTGTTCCCATTATTGATATCCCTGAATTTGGAGACAGGGCTGCTGAAAAAGTTTGCTTGGATCTAAAAATCAAAAGTCAGAATGAGAAGGACAAGCTTGCTGAAGCTAAAAGATTGACATATTTGAGAGGATTTACTGATGGAACGCTAATTGTTGGTGATTTTGCTGGAAGGAAAGTACAGGAGGCAAAACCTTTGATTCGGAGCCAGCTAATTGAAACTGGCCAAGCTATCCCATACAGTGAACCTGAGAAGCGTGTTATGTCCCGGTCTGGAGATGAGTGCATTGTAGCTCTTACTGATCAATGGTGACTATCTCCTGTAACTAATTCTTTGGTTAATGACTAAACATATCACTATTGACCTAATATTATTTCTATTCTTCTTCTTGCAATATATCTGAAGACTATTTCTAATCTCTACTCTGATGGTATTCCTAACAGGTACATCACATATGGGGAATCAGAATGGAAGAAGTTGTCTGAAGAGTGCTTGGCCAGCATGGATATGTTTTCTGATGAGACAAGACATGGATTTGAGCACACACTGGGTTGGCTAAACCAGTGGGCATGCTCACGTAGTTTTGGCCTTGGAACACGTATTCCTTGGGACAAACAATTTCTAGTTGAGTCATTATCTGATTCCACCATTTACATGGCTTACTACACCGTTGCTCACTTGTTGCAGAATGGGGACTTGTATGGATCGGGTCACTCTGCTGTAAAACCCGAGCAGATGACAGATGAAGTTTGGGATTTTATCTTTTGTGGTGCTGCAGAACCAAAATCAACTGGCATCTCACAGTCAATTCTTAATAAGATGAAGCAGGAGTTTGAGTATTGGTATCCTTTTGATCTTAGGGTTTCTGGAAAAGATCTTATTCAGAATCACTTGACATTCACTATTTACAATCATACTGCAATTATGCCAAAGCGCCATTGGCCTCGTGCTTTCAGATGTAATGGGCACATCATGCTTAATTCTGAAAAGATGTCCAAGTCTACTGGGAATTTTAGAACTCTGCGTGAGGCAATTGAAGAGTTTTCTGCTGATGCTACACGATTCTCATTGGCTGATGCTGGTGATGGTGTCGATGATGCAAATTTTGTATTTGAGACTGCAAATGCTGCCATCTTACGTTTGACTAAAGAAATAGCATGGATGGAAGATATTCTACAGGCTGATTCTGCTTCATTCCTTAGAACAGGTCCTCCATCAACTTATGCTGATCGGGTATTTGAAAACGAAATCAATATAGCCATCAAAATGACTGAGCAAAATTACAAAGACTACATGTTTCGCGAAGCTTTGAAGACCGGTTTTTATGATCTCCAAGCAGCTAGGGACGAGTACAGGTTTTCATGTGGTGCTGGAGGCATGAATCGTGATTTGGTTTTCCGTTTTATGGATGTCCAGACGCGTCTTATTACTCCAATCTGTCCACACTATGCAGAACACGTTTGGAGGGATATGTTGAAGAAGGATGGATTTGTTGTTAATGCTGGCTGGCCTTCAGCTGATTCTCCTGATTTAACTCTCAAGAGTGCAAACAAATACCTCCAAGACTCAATAGTTTTGATGAGAAAGCTTCTTCAAAAGCAACTTTTAGGATCTAAGAAAGGCAACAAGAAGGGCGCTCCTGTCACAACGGTGGTGGAGGACAAGAAATTGTCTGGTTTGATATATGTGAACGAGCAATTTGATGGATGGAAAGCAGAATGCCTTAGAATACTCCAAAGTAAATTTGATTCTACCAAACGTATATTTGCGCCTGATAGTGAAATAATGGAGGCACTCCAGAAGAGTTCAGTTGGGAAGGCAGCAGATTTTAGGCAAACACAGAAGCTGTGTATGCCATTCTTGAGGTTTAAGAAGGATGAGGCTATTTCACTTGGGGTTCAAGCCTTGGACTTGAGGCTTCCTTTTGGGGAGATGGATGTTCTTAATGAGAACTTGGAGTTGATTAGGAGACAAATAGGTTTGGAAGAGGTGCAGGTTTTGCGTGTATCTGATCCGGACGCTCTTGCGAAAGCTGGTGCTTTGGCTTCACTGTTGAAGCAAAATCCTCCATCGCCTGGGAATCCTACTGCTATTTTCTTAACAAGTTGAGAAACATATTGAAGCCATTCCGGTGAGGTTCAATTGTCTTTCTTGCTATATACTCAACTGTTTTATTAGGCTTACTATTTTTGTTTGAATCTATACGTTTTTTTAATTTAATTCAAAACTTCCTGTCTTATAAAGAGTGAGTTTCTTTTGGGAAAAAAAAAACATTTTAATAGGTCAGCGTTGTTTTCTTTGAAGTTTTAGTTTGAACATAGTGGATTGTGAAGTTGATTAAATGGGTAACACTGAATTCAGTATTTTGAGGATGGGGGTAGGATGTTATAATTGTGAAGGAAGATATTTCTAACTTTTTAGTCAATCTTCATTTTGTCACAACTTCCCTTCACAATTTATAGTTTCTTGCATCACCCTGTTGATGTCGAATTATGGTTTTCATGGTTTTCCTTTTAAGTGCTACAATGCGTGCTTCTCGAACTCTTCCTTCTCTAAACATCGAGGTTTCCCGTAAGACTACGATTATGAAAGCGTTTCAGTTTTGCTGCCTGCTGCCATGAATAAACTACTAATTTTGAACCTATAGAATTGGAACTCTGTAATTTCTTTGCAAAAGAACCCCATTTGTATCACACGCCAATATCCACATTTCAGTTGGAAATATTTTCCCACTTAGTCAGAATATGCTAAAATCTTGGTTTTGAACCTTTGTTTTCTTTTGGATTTAGATTTAGTGTATGACATATGTATTTGTTTGTTCTTTTGATATGTAGTGTAATTCATGGTCTCGGTTTCAATATAGTAATGAGATAGAAGAGGGTTGTCAATGCTAAAAAATTCAACGGATATAGTACTTGTACTATCAATGTTCAATTCTTCTGTCACACGTATTGTCAGAAAAAGGAAAAATATTATAGATTATTATTGACACTATTGTCCATCATTATTTAGAATTTGAGATTCATTCAAATACAAATTGCTTGTCATGTACTAGATAATGTGGTGGGTTGTGTCTCATACAATTAGAATTAAAAATAACATTTCAAATTCAATTACGAGTGAGAGTAGTAGTTCATCTATCTTATAAGATTATTCATTCTAACATGTTCCTCCAACTTAATGCTGTTAGCCTGTTAGCACACTTGTTTGGCATGCATCTAACTAATATTTCTAATCAACCTGGTTAGGCTTAGATAAGATGTTGTGAAATCAATGTTTTGTGTTCAATTATCAAGATAAGATGTTGTGAAATCAATGTTCTAATCAACTTGGTTAGGCTTAGATAAGATGTTGTGAAATCAATGTTTTGTGTTCAATGATCAAATGGATGATTAGGGAAGCACTAAGGATCCGTGTGAATTCAACATGTACTACTACTATTATAGTTAAGGTAGGAATGAAATTTCATTTGATCAAGAGCGCACGACAGACTATTTCGATCTTCTCGGAAAGTTGTGGATGATAGATGATTGACCTATTGTGTATGGGTGATGGAAATATAGATAATAATGATCCAGGTGCCGGTATATACTATCGATGGAGTAATAAGTCTTGGAGTATTTCAAGAGTTAAGTCTCAAAAGACTAGTCAATTTTTAATTCTTTAAATGCAATGCACTCAATGTGACCAAAGGTAACCATGGGCGTGAACAAGTGATGAAACAACTTAAAATAAACGTAAGAGAATCAAATTTTTGAATCTATCACTAAACACATATCTGAAAACATAAAATAAAACTTTATTTTCATTTGATTGACCCTAAAAAGAAAATAAATTGTTGATATAAAATTGAGACCCTTAATTTTTTTTCGTGAAAACAAAATGTAAAGCTTAAGTGATCATTCTGAAAAGTTGAGTTTGATAAGTTAAGTAAAAGTAATATTGAAGATAATTGAATGACCACTTATCGAAAATTGGACAGGAGATCGATTGCACCAATTGAAATTTCACGAGAATAAAGTGATTTTTGCAATTTCTTCTCGTGAAAATAGATTACAAAAAGATATTTTAACGATTTTCTTTGTCTTATTTTTAATTTTGTTTTTGAGCTATTTTCTTATCTTATTAGTTATTACGATGGCCCTTTAAGTCCTCAATTCGCTTTTATTTCATACAAAAGAAATAAAAGAAAAAATTAAAAGTCCGCGATCCGTGAGACACACCAATCCAACCAATTATGGACAATCCATTTAAAATCGAACGGTCATAAGAACAAATCCTTTCGACATACGGATCGCCATCCAACGGTCATCTTCCATCTGATTCTCTATATAAACAACCAACTCTGTCTCCTTCTCCACACTTCAGTTAACTCCGCCTTTTTTTCATTGGAATTTCCATCATACCTTCAGCAAAACAACAATGTCCGGCAGAGGCAAAGGAGGTAAAGGTCTCGGAAAGGGAGGAGCCAAGAGGCATCGCAAAGTTCTAAGGGACAACATCCAAGGAATCACCAAGCCGGCAATCCGCCGTCTTGCTCGCCGTGGTGGCGTAAAGCGTATCAGCGGCCTGATATACGAAGAAACTCGCGGCGTTCTCAAGATCTTCCTCGAAAATGTAATTCGCGACGCTGTCACTTACACTGAGCACGCTCGGCGGAAGACTGTCACCGCCATGGATGTTGTGTACGCGCTCAAGAGGCAAGGACGTACTCTATACGGGTTCGGAGGTTAGGGTTTTTGAAACCAATGGTTTAAATTTGGGGGTTTTGTGGTTTCGTGATGTGGATGTTGAAATTTGGTTGTGAATTGTATATTACTGGTGATTTTGTTAGATTCGAAGTCCGATTAGTATCAGTAGGTGGTTTGATGGAGAATTATGTAATTGGAAAATGCTCTTGATTATGAGGTTCATTACACTTCTGTTCTGATTGTTGGATCTGATCTTTAAGCGATAATTTTAGCTCTCAAATCATTCTCTGAAGCAATCAAGTCGTAACTTCAATCTTGTTGCATTTGTGTTAAATGCAGGATGGAATTGTTCTTAAAATGTCATATAATAACATAATTTTTTAAAAGATATTTCAATAAAAAATTTGGGGGGCTGAAATGATATACATGGAAAAGTCAGGGACATTAAGAAATCAAGACTACTAGAAAGAAGGACATGTCTTGAAAACTCAAGAACTTCATGCATCTATTTGTTTAAAATTCAAGAACTAAAACAATTTTTAAATTTCAATCTGTAGAACCGGCGTTAAGAGGTGGGTATGATGAATAAAGAAAAAAAATAACTATTTACCATTAAAAAAAAAAAAGAAAAATCATTTGATTTTTTTACCACGTGTAAATATTTTATCTATTTTTGACCTTTCTCTTTTTTGGCACGGTAAATGGTATATGAATTCTACAAAAGTTACAATAAACATGTAAAATTTTCTCAAGCAATCTCTTTTTATTTTTTTGATTGGTTGATTTTTAATAGATTTGTTCTTAATCTTTCCTAATTTTTTAATTTCTAGAATGAGTTTATAGATTGAAAATATTTATAAATATAGTAAAATTTGTAAATCTATGATAAATACCGATAGACTAAATAACTTGAATATAGTACTATAAACCCATATTTAGTATAAATGTAATTTATTGTTTATTATTTTTTAGTTTGTGCTTTTGTTCTGAGATTTTTTTAAGAACGATAAAGAAACAAACTATTTACCATTTAAAGTAAAAAAAATGAACACACTACATCTGATTTTGTCATGAGGTGTAAATATTTTATCTACTTATTATTCAGTCAATCATCGTAAACTTTAATTTAATTTATTAAATAATATACAAAATTTGTATAAGGACCACATATTTTGTGGTTAGGGATAGGTTACAAGATTTTTGTGTGAGGATGAGAGAGATGCCATATAGAGAAGGGAAGATATGAAAAAAAGTGATAATTAAAGTTGAAATTCTACATTATAGTTGGAGTGGAACTTAATTAATTAATTTTTTTTTTTCGTTTTTAATTTAATATTATTATAGTTGAAGGGTATAATTGCAATTACCACCTAAGTTTGAGGTCGTTTTTACAACATTAAGAATGTAGGGTTACAAGAGGAATGGTTTATTGTATAAAGCAGTACTCACATCAGAAAGTGAGTAATACAAATCTACATTTAACATAAACTTTCACAAATACTTTTAGAGCACTCTCATGTCTCATTCACCACTGAAACAAAGATAAAACAATGCAAACTTTGTTCTACAAAAATACCATGAAAAAGAAACAAAAAGAAGCCTATGAAGCCTATTCTTCATTGACTTTGAAACACAAGTAAACAACAAACACAAATTTCTCATTTACACACGTTCGTCATCACCGATTCAACTACCGAAACTGCGTATAGTATATGCGTTACAAATTCAACTTCTGCTGCTATTGCTTTTGTTGTATCGATATTAGTTTGGAATGGATGTTTTTCTTGTTATACACTCGATGTTCTAGGGAATTGGCCTGGTCGTGTGATCATCTGCGTTTGATGTTGCTCCAATGAAGCTTGCCATCTTCTTCTCCATCGGATGAACTCAACTAGGATCGAAGTACCGCTCATTACGACACCGAATCCCGTAAAAGTTGCAAGAAGAATAGATAGAACTGCTTGGATGCCAACCTATTGCAACAAGGGAAGGAACACCGGATTGAAAATAACATCTTAATTGCATAAAAAAGATTCATGTGCACAGAGTTCTCACCACGGAGTAAAAGATATGTGCAAAGAGAACGACGAGAGCAAACTGAAATGACGCGTATACCCAGACGAATCTTCTCTTAACTGTATAATTCACGAGTTAGGATATCGAAAATTAGAAACCACATTTCATAATAACAAAGCATCATAATCAAGTAGTGTAAAGAAGTACCAAGATGAAAATGATAAAACACTAATGCCTACAAAGACAACCACTTTCCGATACGATCACGGTCAGTAAGCCGCCAAACTAACAAGAATTATAAGATCAAGGAAAGCTTATACATCTTTATTAGATTACCTACCCATAGTTGATGAGGTCATGGATGAGAGTAGTCCAAGTACACAAGAAAAAGGGAGGGATATCGCGATTGCGCCACTCCCCATTTTACCGACCTGAAAGACGACAACGTTTTTCAAGTGAATCTGCTAAGAATTCAATGTGCAAAACATAGAGATACAAACCCTACCAGTAGTTGCTCGAGAAAACAGAAATAAGCAAGCATGCTCACGATAACGAGCACGGGAACTTCCTGCCAAACCCTGTAAAGATTTGAACATTGAAAATTTTAATGAACTCCCCTTTTTGCTCATTGACTTCGTACCAAACGGAATGGTTATGAATGAACAAGCTATACAAAAATGAAAACCGATGTCATGTTTTGGTTGTTCTCTGAAGACGACCTTCATCATCGACATTACAAATTTTCTTTGCAGAGGATGCAGAAGAGAAAAAGGGGTTATGAAGGTTAAAATTTTTTATTGAAAGAATCTTCATTTTCAGGCTTCTGTTTACAAACAGTGTAATATGTTATGGGCCTAAGAAATTATGTTTAAGAAAGTGAATAAAAGTTTCTCCATGAGCTTTTGAACATTTTGACTGTCTTTGAACTTTGTTTCATCATTTTTTGTAAATCATTCAACATATAGCATTTAAAAGTTTGAGGATAAAAATAAAGTTCAAAAACTAAAATCAGATGGAAAGAAAATGCTGAATGATATATACAAACAAAAGGACAAAGTGGACCAAGCTGAAAAATTGAAACTGTTCCAAAAAATTTACCTGTATCCATTGACATCTTCCTGCAGAGCTCTGATTGCTCCGGTAC
>JBBPDJ010000004.1:1929871-1950111 GCA_037974625.1 Cucumis cinereus
AACACAAAGATTGGATAAAATTGCACAAGTTGCAGCATATTTAATCCACAGTAATACAAAATACAGAATGTTTACAATACAGACACACAACTAATAACCAAACATATGAAAAGAACAAAGAATTTAAAAAGGATCCAAAATGCTTGAGCATTGAAATTTTTAGAAGCTAATGAACTTGAATGGAGTGGATGCATACAATAACGTTGGTAGCGCCTCCTCTCGTTCCTCCGTGCGCTGATTCAGGGTTCGAGTGAATGATGGGAGTAACAGGAAGTGATGAAGTCCTCTTTATCCTAGGGGTAAAAATCTTTGAAAGAGACAAAGACCTGGATATTGAAGGCTTCTCTTGTGCCCCATTTGATGAACCTTCAAGAGCAAGGTTAGCAACCTTCTCAATGTCTGAAGAACTTCTATGGATAAAGCTCAACTTAGGGAAGAGACTTCTTATAGATGATTTGCCTCTAGATGAAGATGGACCAGGTGATCCAGATCCATTAATTCTCACATCTGAGGGGCTTGGTGTCAAGAGAAAATTCACTTTCCTAGGAGTTTGAGGCATCTTTATAGCATGATAATCTTGCGGGGACGATTCAGGTGTTCGAGACGGTATCTCTAGAACAAGATTTGATCTCTTCCATTGATTGGAATGCTCTTTTTCTTCAGTTATCCCAGCAGCTGTGCCTTCATCCTGGAAGAAGAAATGAAACTTAAGAACATAAACAAGAACAAGAAGAAAACAAAAACAGGGTATTTCACCAGTTCACAACAACACCTCAGGAAAAACCAAACAAACTCATAACTCACCATGAAGAATTTCAGCAATAAAACAGCAAAAATACTTCAAACTGATGAGCAAAATTCAAAAAAGAGAGTAGACATAATTTAAAGACATAGTAGCAACAATCTTTCATTCCTCTTGCCACTTAGCTCAGCTTAATCAATGTTCTTACAAAATTACAAAACAAAATCAGATGATAAAACAAGAAAAACCCCATTAAAACAAACAAGAATTAGAGCTTCCAGCAGTGAAAAAACACGAGAAAAATCCGAGAAACGAAAAGGGGAAAACAAAAGGGGGGGAAAAACAGAGAACATAATCCATTAATTCATTAATTAATCATACCTTTTGGATAGGAATTGAAATGGGTTCTTCACGTGAACCCATTTGAGTCGCTTGAACAACAAGCTTATCTCCGTTTTCCATTAGAGCAAAGAATCAAGAAAAGGAACAAAACCCAGAAAGAACATTCAAAATGGATAAAAAAGAGAAGTGAAATTGAAATGGTAAAGAAATGGGGGAATGAAAAAGAGAGAAAGAAGAAGAAGAAGTAGAAGAAGAAGAAGAAGAAGAAGAAGAAGGGGGGAAAGGGTATATTTATTGTTGCACCAAAAGGTGGAGCTACAGACTGACGCCAATGGCACTAAATAAATAAAGGCTTTGGTTGCTGCTGCTGTTGCTGGTGCGTTGAAGTCCCTCAGGTCTCAACCATAACCGCATGGCCTTGTTGGGCGAATCACATTTAAACACAAAAAAACACCCTTTTTCAAGTTTACCCCTCAAATTCACGAGATTTTTAATTCTTTTTTTTTTTTTTTTTGAAGTCATCCATTAGAGACTGTTGTTACTCTTTCTTCTTGCTTTCTGTTTTCTTCTTCATCCTATTTTCTTCTCTTACTCATTTCAAGTTTTGTCCTTTCTTAGATCGTACATTAGTCTGTAAACTCAAACTTCT
Source organism: Cucumis cinereus (assembly GCA_037974625.1). NCBI lineage: Eukaryota > Viridiplantae > Streptophyta > Magnoliopsida > Cucurbitales > Cucurbitaceae > Cucumis > Cucumis cinereus. The sequence goes on from JBBPDJ010000004.1 coordinate 1,931,605, forward strand.
CATCTCCAGATTAATAACACAAATATTATGTTAAATTATTTTTAATTTTAACGTTGTATTCATGTTATCTCATGTAGTTATTTAAAAATGAGTCAAACGAGTTTAATGTTGGAGGATGAAAGTTAGAAAGTTTTAATTTATTTCAGAGGTTGCAAGGATCATATTAATTGAATTTTATTGCGTCACTCATCTGTTCTTGGATCAATCCATATTTATTAATTTCAAAAAATTATTATCCATTGTTTAAATGCTTGGTGAAGGTATCAAGAATATTCATTACTTTCTATAAGATTCCTATAATGTATTTCAAAATTGGGATCTCATGATTCATATATTTGAAAAAATGGATAAAGTTAAAAAGACTATAACTTAATTAAATTCAATGGGTAAAAATTCTAAAGTTTCTCAATACACATTTGACCTAATCACAAATTTAAATTTGGGAAGTTGATGAGAGATATATGACTTTCTATTTATTTGTCAATTTTGTATTTTGTTTATGTACAAAATTGTTGTTGGTGGGTGAGTTGATTGTATGTATGTATGTATATATGTATATATATATATATATATTTATTTATTTATTTATTTATTTGAGTTGCATTTGTATTCTCTTTTAAGGAGAAATAATGGGTAGAAGTCACTATTTGTTTGGTAATGATTAATACTTTCATACTTTAGTTAGAGTCCTTTATAGTGAATAAATAATTTGAAAAATAAAAAAAAAAAAAGAAAAAGAAAAAGAAAAGGGAAATTCTTTATTTATAAAAGAGAAGATTAGAAGACAAGAGAACATGCAAGATTTGGTCAAAAAATAATAGAACCATTAACATTAATTACAAACATTAATGATTAATACACAAAACAATTCAACAAAACGTATAATAATTGAGCTATGTTCATCTTGACAGTACTATACATCTCTTGATTGATTATAAAAGATCATAAAGAAAAATGTTAAAATATTTTAAACTTTCTCTCTAATTGTCCTTAGAAAAAGGTACTTGTGTTCTTAAACGAGAAAGGCTGTTGAAAATATTTACAGTCAATTAGTAATAGATAATGATAGACATATATAAATAATTTGGCTCATTTTGTTATTTTTGAAAATATAATATATATAGTCATATTCTAACATTTTACCCCCTTCTATAAAATATTTTGAAAATCGTACTTGTTTTCTATTCATCTTCACAAATAGTTCTTCAATAACATTAAATCTCGTAACGTTAATGTGACGGACAATTTGAATGTAACTCAATCGATTAAAACATTATAACTTACACAAAAAGTTTGGACCTCTGCTTTCACACATAGTTAACTAATAATTAACTTAATAATATACAAAAATTAAAATCTCTCTCGTTCACTTGAACTAGGTCAACTAGTTTAGATATATATATTCTCGAGTCGATATTAATTAATGATAAATAGGGTGATGGATGCACCGAATATGTGTCCATCCGGTGGCAATGAGGGTGTGAGGTCAGCTAAGGGCGTGGATGTGATGATTGAATTCACCTTCAAACCGCGCTACGCCAATTCAATCCCTATAACTACTTTTTCGCACTTTATTTATTTCTTTTTGGTTTTTAAATTTTTCTTGGGAGACGTGTGGAGTAAGAAGATTAGATAGATTTAAGATAATTAAAAAAGAAAAACAAATTATGAGCTTTTTAAATATAGAAAATTGATCAAATAATTTACGAGTTATAATAAATTTTTTAACTTTTAATATTTCTTACCGTTCAGATGGACGGTGATAGAAGTGTATCAACATCTATCAATGATAGAAACTAATACAAGTCTATCACTGATGTAATAGAAACTGATACAAATCTATCATGGTAGAGGCTGATAAAAATCTATGAGTGTCTATAATATTTCTTTTATTATTTCAGTAAATATTTTGACATTTTTTTTTATTCGTAAATTTTTTTTCTCCAAATTCTATTATATTTCCATCGTTTTTCTCCTGAGTAATTTAAGATACTCTTAATAGAAAAATTTACATTGTTTTTAGAGAAAATTAGGTTAATTTGGTAGTTTATAGTTTGAGAATATTAAAATATCTTGAATTTGTAATCTCACGCTAGAACAACAACGTGTGAGGCTTGCTAAAACCTAATTAGAATTCGTATTCAACATGTTTAGTTATTTATGAGTATTTACGATTATGATCTTAAGGTTTAGAGAACTGCACTACATGAACTTTCAAACCCTAGTGACATCGTTTGTGTTCTAAAAAACATTATCTCTAATAATATTGTTCTCTCTTTACACCATAAACGTAGCTATACATTTTTAATGAACTACGTATATTTGTATACACCGATCTTCTTTTACATTTTATTTATATTCTTTACTTGTCAATTTTGTAATAAAGAAAATTATAACTTAATCTCTAGTTAGAAGTTAAAATTGATGGTTACCGTTAATTAGATTTATCAAACTATATAAATATTATTATTATTATCATAAATTTATAGAAGAACAGGTGGACATAATTTTAAATTTAATTTATAAATGTTTTAATTAAATAATATACATAAATGATTATGTTTGATAAAAGGGATTCTCAATGCTCACATTTTCTCTATAAAAATCATCATTTTAATATATTTTGATATAAGGATTCTAATTTTATTCAAACCTCTTGTTTAATAAGTCACTAGCAATAAATTTAAATATTTATAATAATAATAATAATAATAATAATAATAGTTTTATTTAAAATAAAATTTATATATGTACTTATAGTGTAGACAACAAGAATGGAATTAATAAAGACCACATTTCAAAATTCAAAATTTATACTTTTTGTAATTAGATATTAGAGAATATTTGGTTTGGTGAGAGATAGCATATTATTGAATATAAAGAAAATTACTTTTAGAAAATGAATTTAAATATTTAGGGTTTAATTTTTAAATAAGAATGGGGGAAAAAGGTGAGATTGTAAAGTAGGAATGCCCTGCTTCAACTCTTTTCTTAAGGCTTTCTTTTAGGGTTTAGGGAAAGGAAAGAAGATGTGTATAAGCTTTTCTTTTTCAACTTAAAGAACAATGGGGAGAGTTGGCTTTTGTTTTTGGAGCATCACAATTCAAATTAAATAAACACACAATTCAAATTCTATTGTGATGGAACAAATACACTTGGGAACAACAACGAAAATCATACCCCGACGACAACGAACAAAATCAAAACTGCAAGGGAACAAGAACATAATTCAGAATACAACCACGACAAACAACACCTGCAAAACAAAAACTCATGATGGCTGACTCACTTGGTGTGCAAGCAGTTCATAAATAATGTCATGACGCTCCTGGGATAAAACAACTCGAATGTTGTCTGTCTCGATCAGATCTCGATCAAAATACTCACACCCTTCTAATTGTGCATGAAAAAAAAAACGAGAGAGAGAGATAATATATTGCAAGGTAAAAAATTATTCTTTAATAAATAAAGATACACAATTATTGTTTATTAAGATAGGTAAAGTAGTCAATCTATCCAAAGTTATTTAATTAATTAATTTATTAAGAAATGTCTCAAAGCTTTGTACAAATATATTTTTAAATTCTTTATTTGTAAGAGTTAGTTAGGTAAAGTTTAGATGGTGCATCATTCAAACCATTATTTAAAATAAAATTAATTAATTTTATAGAATTGATTTGGTTGTTACTTAAAACTCCAAAATAATAAAAATCTCAACGTCTCAATTTTATGAAAATGTCAATACAAATACCAACAACATATCGGTGTTACGTTAACCAACATTATAGAAACAAAAAGTTGGTAAACATCATGCTTTTTAAACAAATTAAAAAATGTATTTATTTATTATTTTGTATTTTTTTGATATTCGTGACTGTTCGGACCAGCTTACGCGTACCTCGCTAATCTCACAGGACAACCCGTCTGACCCTACAACATTTGAGTGTCAAGAAAACTAGTAGAAAATTAATTCTTAGGTAGATGACCATCATGGATTGAACCCATGACCCCTAGTTAATTATTAACATTTTTATTTATATAGTTTTAGTTGCACTTTGTTACTTTTTTTTTTTCCGGTGATGTAATGAAAATGTCAATGTAGATTGCATGAAAAAAACATAAATACCGATAAAAAAGTATGTCGATACATGTTAAACTAACAACGTTATAAGTGATTTCGGTATGCCAAGCAATAAAGAGAGTTAAATGATAATTGAAATCAATTATGAAAGCCACTAATTTGGTGCATGGTGAATTTTATATATATATATATATATATATATATATATATAAAGATAAGGAGAATAACTTTGTTCCAAAGGGAATGGAATGGTTGTGTGGTACCACCAAAGAAAAGGGTTGTTAGATGCATTGCTATAGCATTCAATTGGCTTAAAAAATTGTTCTTTGATGAAGATGTTTCATTTCAATTTGAATGTGGTTTGATGGTGTGGGACCTACATCCTCAATTTACCAACAAATTAAAACCCAATCAAAATACAAACAATTTTATAATATATATATATATATGTATATGTATATGTATGTATATATATATATATGTATATGTATGTATATGTATGTATGTATGTATATGTATGTATATGTATGTATGTATGTATTAATGTTCTTTAGATATCTCATTTTCCACTTTTTAATGCTATTGAGGGAGGGGACAAAGATGAATTTTCTTTTCCTATCTCAATTGTATAAAGAGAAAGCAAAATAATAATAATAATAATAAAGTCTTTTTTTTTTCTCTCTATATTTTTATTTATAAGAAAATCAATTTTGCATTTGAGTCCTAGTTGTGGATATATATATTTTTATAGATATTTGTATAAATCAAATGGTTTGATATCGATAAGTATAAAAGACGATTCTAAATATTCTAAAACTGCTACGAGATTTTTCTTCTTCTTCTTCAAATCATCAGCGATTTAATTTCTTTTAGTTAAAAAACACTTTTAGTCTCTAAACTCTTCAGTTTTATACTTTTCAATTTGTAACACGAATTTTATCTTTTAAATTTTAATAAATAACAATTTAGTAATGTACTTTATATAATTTGTAGCAATTTAGTTTGCATACCATGTTGATGTAGGTATATTTGTAGGAAGCCGTATAAATACATTATTATAACATAATACGAGTGAACTGAAAACTCAAACTTCTAATTTGTACTCAATTTTAGAGTTTTGAATCTACGTTATCTTTTTCTTGTTTTGTAAGTCATATAATTCTCAATATTACAAATTTACCATTGTTGACACGCGATGACAAAATGTATTTTCCCTTGTGGACAAAAAAATGCACGTGCACACACAATCCCATCTTATTAAAGAGTAACATTTATAGTAACAAACTTTTGTATGAAAAAGTTTAGAATCAAATATGAGACGTGCAATACACGGTACTATAGAACATTAGGGAAAATTTCAAACAATAATGAAAATAATAATAATAATAATAATAATAATAATAATAATAAAAAGAAAGGTAAGGTGAGGAAAAATCAAAAGATAGGAGCCACAAATTAATATTATGCAAAGGCAGAATTCCACTTACACCACCAAAAAGGAGAAGATCAAATACTTGGAATTGCAATCTGATTAGGACCCAACCAAAAACCTTACCTTACCTCATTCCCCATTTCAATTACACTTTCAATTATTGCTCTCTCTCTCTCTCTCTCTCTCATGAAGAACAAACATTAGGGTTTTGTATTATTGTATTGATTTAGTTCATATGATTTATTTATTTTTTTAATATTTTTTCAATGGTATGTAACCACTTATGCAGCGTTTGGAACACAGATTAAGTAAATATTTATAGTCGGTAGGTTATAACAAATCGTGTTAGGTGCAAATTATTATAGTATGGTTAGTCGTTTTTATTTATAGAACAAATTATTTATAGTCGTTTTTATTTATCGTTACTATTATTATGAAAAGTAATAAAATTTTACCCTAAACTTATCTAATTAATTTGTTTAATAATTTGATATTTTAATTTTACTAGCTTTTGAATAAAATTTCATAGGTTTCTGTCACTTTAACTAGATCGTGATTTTTTTTTTCTTTTTGTATCATAATATCCTAACTTCAAATTGAAACAAACTAGTATTTTAATCTTGAATCCAATTATTGAAAAATTATTTTTTTATCAAGTAATACTTGAGTAAAAAAAATTATAAAGTTTGAAATTTACTTTTTCAGCTCTTTCTCTATATATTTTAGTACGAAAAGAAGCATGTATGTGAAGTTTATTTTACATATATAGAGCACTATATATATACTAGCATTATCTCCAAAAATGAAGGAAACATTAATTTTAAACAAAGAAGGAAATAAAGATAATTTTAAAAGATAATCTAATCAAAATAATAATTAAAAAAAACTCCAAAAGAAAAAAATAGAAGTATGAGAAAGTACAATTTTAAAATATATTATTATAATTAAACTAAGAGTGTATTTGGAATGACTTAACAAGAAAGGTTTTTTAGAAGTTAATTTTTATTTAAATACTTCTAATAAAAACAAGATGTATTTGATAATATTTTTTTAAAAGTATTTTTATATAGTTTGTTTGGTTTGTTATATATACTAAAAGTGCTTTTACTAAAAATTTTCAAGGTTGACCAGCTGGTGGCGACTGGAGGTTGGTTGGCAGTGGTCGTCGAAAGTTCGCTGATGGAGTCACCAGAAGTGGTGGTCGGAGATTGGCCGGATGTTCAAAAGTTGGTTGACAAACTTCTCAAACCTTGAAATAAACATCCCTGAGAGTTGAAAAATAGTAAGAGCACATAAAATTCAATTTATATACTATATATAAACTATTCTTAGAATTTTTGAGTATTTTAGAGAAGAGTCACAAAATTGAAATTTCAACGATCTTACAAAACATATTTAAATTAAAATTAGTTCAAAGTTTTTTTAGAAACAAAATAGTAAAAAGTTTAAAAACTTATTAGACATTTTCTTAATAAAAGTTGGAAACCTCTCAACTCATTATTTAGAAAGTTCATCGACTATAATTTGTAAATTAACCAATTTTAAACTACATAAATCATTTAATTGTCACATAGACCAGATTCATGGAGTAAATACTTATTTTATAAATTATATATGTTATGTTATACCTAGAAGGAAGTCAAAGTCAAAGAAAACATATCCTAACTTCTGTATCGGTTAGCGACTACGAATTCTGTGATCCAAATTTTTTAATTTCTATTGTACTAAAGAAAAGTAGAGCCCACTTTTTAACGAAATATAAAATGGAAAATTGATTGTGACAATTATGTTAATATATATGATTGATTTTTGAAGTCAATTTAAGAAAAATCTTATGAATTTTTTGATAGCTCAATATATGAGTTTATACTATAAATAATATGGAACATAAATAGTCATGTGAGCTTATTTTTAATCTACCTCAAGAATAGAACTACCAATTATATAGTGTAGAAGAAACCCTCCCATGCACTCTAATGGCAATAGTAAGTAGAGAAATAATTGAGAAATTGTGAAAAATTAGAAATTTGGAGAAAAATTATTGTCCACCCAAAAGAAATCTACTATGTGAATCTATTTTTTTAATCCAATCGTAGAGATTTTTTTCTCTAATCTCAATTTTACAACAAAAACGCTCTTTCAAAATATTTGTACTATTCACACCTTTTTCTTTACTCTCAACGAGAGAACACACAAAAGAAAATTTAACACAAGTCCCGCGCGCATGCAAACACGTACGTACACGAGAAGAAAAATATAGTAAAAGGTTATGTTTTATGGCCTCTTCTTTGACATCGTCTAATTGGAAGATTGCTCATCCTTGATACTAATTGAGTCGTTGAGTAAGACCCATAAACTATATAGACTTTTATTGTATAAAAATAGCTTATTTCATCTTATTGAATGATATGATAATTTGTATATTTCTCTCTTAGTTAGTTTGGGATTACTCTCCTAGAAAATGAATTTGTTAATGTTTGATTTTGAACCATATATATGCTTTAATTAATTTTATCCTTTGTATTTTATTAGTTATTATAAACATCCACCCTATGTTTAATAAACTAATTTCAACTTTAAAACCTAATTATGAGTGTGCTAACAAGAGAATTATTACTTGCTTATAAGTCTCAATTTTAATTGTAATACATGTGTATATAATTTAAGAAATATAATATTGAGAATAATGATTATTAAAGGTAGGTTTTATCATGGCCTTTATTTGATTGGTGATTGTGTATGTTCTCTAAAGCTAATAATACTATGAAATTGTTTACTATTTCATACTTTTTTCTTCCAATAAATAAGTGCCCATTCATATGTGGCAAATCAAACCTAATCATCTTTTTCATCCAAAAGCATTCCAAAAAGTGCCCATTGTAATGACATTGTTAATAAGGATCGATGTGACATAGATCCATCTCTTGTTTGACATTTCAGGTTAACAAATACGACTTTCTTTTCGATTTTATGTATTTGTAACATATACATAAAATATGTTTAGAGCTTACGATTAACTAGCTTATAAACCTGACGTATATGATTTGTTTTGATGATAAATAATAATTAGACATAAATCGTATCAATAAGACAACTCGAACTCATCTTATTTATGTAATAGAATCGAGCTAGAAATGAAAGTAACGAGAAAAAGAAATTTGATCGTAGAAAATCCTATATGACGAAAGAAGCAGATGAGTATATAATCACACACATAGTTTTGAGGTTGATAGAATAGTGATGTGATATCTCAATAATTGCATTTGAAGATGATAAGTACATATACCTGAATAATGAAATGTGGCATACTTGACAAATAAGATCGTGACACATGTGACAATAATGGCTGATGAGGCAATTTGATGTAGAAGGCATGCATGGAACTACTTGGAATAAGACTATAGTGAACAAATAAGGGATACAAAAATGAAAATAGAAGGAGAAAAGACAAGTGTGTGCATGTTGGGTTGGGGGTTTTAACAGCAAATATCACAAGTGTGATTAACTATGGTCGTCAACGTTGGAGACAATGACTTTTTCGATATTTTTAAAATGATATGATAATGTCTATTTTGACACGAAGGTCTTATACTAATAAAATTTTTGTTAACCTAATGTGAGACTTCTGTTAACAAAGGGCTACGTAACCCGATGTTAATAGTAATAGCTTGATATGCTTTTAAGTGGATTATTGTAATCCATGCCAATTCTCTTATGATATGTACTTAAAATGTGCATATTTTGTCTTTTATTTAGAATCGTTTTTATTAGATTTAATGTATTTATTAGTGGTTTTCAGGAAATTATCAAGAAAATGAGTGTTCGAAGTTACAAGAATCAGATCGAGTCAAAACCATAAAAAAAAATGTGAAAAAAATCAAAGAAACCCTAAGACAGGACACCTTCGCAATAACACTGCCCCTAATGACCCAAGAGCACCTATTTTTCAAACTTGCTAGAGCACCAATACCAATTGGATCTAATCTTTAATTTTAAATCTTATTTTATCTCTAATCTTTAAATTTTTCATCATTTTTTTCTATTTTATTTTTAAATGTTTTTTTATATATGTTTTTCTAAAACCAAAAATCATTATTTTCCTTAATCTTCTAAAGCAGCTTGTATTTCTCAATGGATGACGATATTATCTTCTCCATTGCAAGTAATAGGTCAATCTCCGTCTTGATCATCAACTTAAATTAGAGATTTTGTCGATGACGCAAAAATAAAAGGCTCGGCTTAATTGACCAAGAGTTCAAGTCGTCAAATCTTTTCTTTCTAAAATGATTCCTCTCAGGCCATTGTGAAAGAGCTGGGTAGGCAAAGCTTCCCCAAATCCACAACATTTGGTCATAATTTAAATCTATTAAACACATTAGTTTCATGTCTACTTTAAAAATATGATCCTACTGGCTTTTAGATTCTCCATTTTTTTAAATTAATATTTAGTTTTTAATTTTATTCTTTAAAAATAAAATTGTTCATATATTTATCTATTTTTCATCCATTTTTTAAAAAAGTATACCATATTGATTTTTTTTTTTAAAGATAAAAGCCCTTAATATACAACCAAAATTTATCATTTTAAACAATAATTTTAAAATTTAAATTAAAAAAAGTAAGAAAAGTTGATTATGAGTTTATTTTAGTTATTATATCTAAAATAAGACGTTTTTGTATTTCTTTACCAAACAACCTATTTTTTCAAGTTTAAGTTGAAATTTACTAAATAATATTTTACCTTTTTTTTTTACAGTTGATTTTCCTAGTACAACTGTCAATAATTATTTTAAAAACTACAATAATTTTAAATGAAGCCAAAATCGATTTGTTTCTTCATGAATTTAGTTATCTAGATATAAAGTCTTAATTAGTTCAGTCCTCTCTAAAACAAACAAAAGTATCGTTACAAAATTTTGGGTAGGTTAGTATCGATCGTGTGATTTAGATGGCTTGGTTGTCTAATTTGTCAATAACGATATATTTATTTTTTAAGTTTATAGTATATTATTTGTAGATGTTAGAATTTCTCCCAAAGTATCTCTATAAAAGAATTAGATATTTGTTTAGTTAAGATATATTTTTAAAAGTAATTAAATCTAGTTTGTTATCGAATCAATTAATTTGTAGCATTCGAGGGTATTCTTGACTTTTTGCTAATTATTAAATAATAAATTATTAATCAATTTAACTATTTATTAGATTTCAAAATATTTTTGCCATATTTGCAACGAATTCTTAAAATTTGTCATTTATCTCGTCAACCCTCCACTTTAGCTCATTGTATCAAAGTGTGGATTGAGATGAATTAACCATTGAATAATTTTAAAAAATATATTTCTTTTATATTTTCTTAATAAAATAAAATATTAATAAAATTCTATTTTACTTAATTTTTCTTGATAAAATTATGAGAAATTATTTTAATGACAATAATCTTAAAAATATTTACAAGTATAGCAAAATATCACCGTCTTTTGTGATAGACCTCAATTAACTGCTATCTGTGTCTATTTGTTTCATTCTATTGCAATTTACTACGATCTATTACAGATAGGTTGTGATATTTCACTATATTTATAAACATTTGATTTGTTTTACTATAGATTTATCTGGTATTTAACTTTAAGAATTTACTAGTTTTTAACCATTTAAAATTTTACATTAAGTAAATATATGATATATATAAATAAAGTTTAAAAGTAATATCAATTTTTTTGGTATATAAAATGTAATGGGACTTTTAAAATATAAAAGAACGGGTCAAACTATTTACAAGTTATAACAAATTTTCTACATTCCTTATAGCTTTCTATCAGCGTCTATTAGTGATATAAACTGATGGAAGTCTGTTAACATTGATAAAGACTAATAGAAGTCTATCATTGATAAAGACTAATAGAAGTCTATCAATATCTATCAGTGATACAAACTGGTAGAACTCTATTATAGCACTGATACAAGTCTATCATTAATAGTAAGGTTGATAGAAGTCTATCAATTTTTTCACCATAAACTTTGGACTGAACTTTGGATCAAATTTGGAGTGAGCTTTGGCTTATTTTTTGAGAACGAACTTGTTGATTAGGCTCATACAAGTTTTTTTTATTAAAACAAAAATTCGAACCACGCTATTTACTAATACACTTGACTCATGCAAGTTGGTCTAAATAAATTTACCCCTCTCATTCAGATGCAATCTCAGATAATTCATCTCTCTCTTCTAAACTCAGGTCCTCTTATATGCCTACTAGCTTTCACTTGGTTCGTCCACAAACCACATTGATATGATTCATCAATTAACCAAGATACAAACACGTTGAAAATACGTTATTTAGATAATGGGAGAAAAAAAAATAATGGTCCTATAACAGGATTTGCCTTATTGAGAGCATGAATGTAACATACAATATACCTTAATTCTCTACCCTAAAGATTTGAAATGTTGAATTATTTTTTCATTTTGTTTCTTATATATAAAAGCACATATCTAGTAATTGTTTCATTTTTTTTCTTATTACTTATTTTGAAGAACATAAACAAAATTGAAAACAAATTTAGTAATAAAAACCTTAACTCTTCTTTTCAAAATTTTAAAAATCTAAATAAAAAAACTTATTCTAATATCTTTAACCTATAAAAATGTATAATCAATAATTAAATAAACCAAAAAAAAAAAAACATATTTCAAATGATTTTTTAAAATTAAACACTTTTTTTAAAAAAAACTTCAAATCCTTCGTAACATGATATTTCAAATGATGGCTCCATTTGGAGTCCAAATGAAAAATTACCTAGTTTTTTTTTAAAGTGAATGAAAAATAACCTCCTACTTGTGTTAGTACCTTGTAAATTTACTATTCAACCCTGAAAACCACTCACTCGCTTACAACTGAGAAACACTACTTGATGCTCTATGCTTTATATTATATGCTTCATGTTATATACTAGATACTAGATACTCAATCCTTAATATTCGATACTAGACACTCACTACACGATGCTTAATGCTCAATGTCCAATATTTGATGCTCTACATTTTATTTATGTGATATATGTTTGCCACTCAAAACTCGATGATCGATACTTAAAGAAACAAAAAAAAAAAAAAAAAGAGTAGAAATGTAGAAAAAACAGAAAAAAAATCTAGAAAAAAAAAAGACACAAAAGAAAAAAAAATTAAAAAAAATGGAAGAAGAAATGAAAAAAAAAAACCGGAAAGAAAAGAATTGTAAAACAAGAAGGATGGAAAGAAGAGAAAAGGAAGAAAAAAAAAGAAAACATTTAAGGTTAAAGAGATAATTTTACACTGCGAATAGATAAGTAGAATGACCACTTTTCATTAGTTTTTTTTAAAAAAAAGTATCCATTTTTCATTGAGACCACGGGGCGGAAATTTTCCAATCTGAAACTAAAATATTTATCTAAAGCATTTAGATTTTATTTTTTATTTTAGAAAAAGAAAAAAAGCAGAAACAATAGAAAAAAGAAACTGAAAATATTATGATACAAAGGCCTACCAGAAATGTGAAAACATAAATATTTCCACACAATTTTCAATTAAGAGCCTTGAGAAAGGACAATAAAAATAAAACAGAAACACTTCTTTAATACTAAATGGACATTCATTTCAAATAGTAGTAACTTCCTGAGGGTCTCATTTTCTAGTACCTCAAATTCTCACCTCTTCATATCATCAGTTCATAAAGCACAATAATTCTGTAGGTTTCACATAATACAATATCTACCTTCTTCTCATGATCCATATCTAATCTAATGAATAAACTTTACCCCCACTGATTACTAGCATAGAGTATCAACTTTACCCGGTTTGAGAACCAAACAGTATGGTATGATGATAGAAGCACAGAGCTGGCTTACCATTGAATCAAAGCATAGGAATTGTTAGAATTCAAAAATTATCAATATCCAGTGAATGGAGAGGCTATAAATATTTATTAGTAAAGACACAATGAAGAAAACAGGATGAATGTGACAGACAAGAGTGAATTTGATCAAACTAACCAACAGATGAACATAGCAAAAAAAGCACATCCAAATATAGGCACATTAAGAAACTGAAAAACCATATACCGCAGACAATCAGTTGTAGCTGACTGAGATAAATGTAGTGAGGAGCTCCAAAAGTGCCAGAACTAGTTTCAGAGTCGGGCTCTTCTGTCTAATTATCCTACAAGCAACCCATAACAGCACAGTTATAGACAAACACTCCGACGTGCTCCTTCACACCAAGAAACTTCCAATCCAAACCTCCATTCCTCATGCCAAACTTTGGAGAACACGCATTTAGAACAATTGCTTCACCGTTTGGACCTTTCTGTCCACCTATCACAAGAAGTTCCTCGCCGCAAGCCTTGAAAGCCAGGCCCCAGCCATTCGAAGAATCAGCTCTAAGAGGAAGCCTTCCCAATACGTTCCAAGTGTTTCTGATTTTGTCATACCTCTTCACCAGGTTGGTTAAATACTCCACTGCATATAATTGGTTGTCCACCACAGCAACAAGGGGAGGAGCTTGAGCAGCTCTATTAACATAGGGATACATTCCTTCAATTTTCGTCCATTTTCGTGTTTGAAAATTGTACTCCTCCCCACAAGTTAATGAAACAGTGGAGCTCGACATTCCACCGATCACAAAAAACTTCCCATCCATGAAAAAACCAGAACACAGTCTACGGGGGGTTGTCATTTTGGGTAACATTTCCCATGTACCCAATGAAGAATCATACAACTCTGCAGAGTCTAAAATGTTCCCATTCATATCACTCCCACCTGCTACAATCGCAATCGAACCAAGACTACCCGAACCAAACAAACAGCGAGGTCGATTCATTCCTTGACACTTTGCCCAACTATTACAAGTTGAATTATACTTCCATATAGCAAAATCAAACATCTCTCTGCCAAAAACTAACAGTTCACTTCCTACAGCCAATGATTCCTTATCTGCGTGATTGAAGCACTCATCGCAAGGCATTTTAGGCAAAGTCATCCATACTTTCCTCAAAGGATCAAATGCTTCCCAACCCTTCAAATCACAAACCAGATACACCCAATGCTCTTTAATCCCCAAATGTTTTCTCCATTCATATAAATCACCATTTCTAACCAACTTGTTAAACCTCGAGTTAATACATGACAATGCTGTGTAGTCTGATTGGCAAGCCCAAGCAAGACAATTCAAGGCAACATCATCGATAAGACCAGGGAACAGTGAATCACTTGATCCAAGGTGATGACCATCATTCACTCTTCCTCTTGAGTTCAAGTCCAAGAGATGAGGTACTTCTTCTTCTTCTTCTTTACTATCCACCTCCATAAAAGTATCAACACAAATTCTGTTTTTCATTTTAATAACTATTTGGTATACCCAAAAAAACCCCACCAAATCCACCAAACAAAAACCATAAAAAAAAAAAGTTAAACAAAAAAGTTATCTATGCTATGCCACATCTCAACAGAATCCTCCCCACATCCAGAAAGAAATTCTGATCCTTGTGTGCAATCAAATTCCGTCTCTTTATTCCTTCCATCAATCCCACAATTTCAACAACATAACCCTTGAGAAACTCCCAAATTTCTCCATATACGTATCTATACAATTACCAAAAAAATCAAAACACCATTCAAATCCAAACCAACCAACCAAACAAACAAACAAGAGGGATTTAGAATCCCAATAATGCCCTGGATAGAAACTCCTTTCCGGAAGCCTTCCAGCCGCTACCCGGAAACTCACACAGAATCCTCATCTGAAAAAAAAAATCAAGAACACAAAACAACAAAACAGATTTAACCACTAATCCACACTCCATTACAACATAAAACACAATTAAGAGTACCAATCCGATCCCAAGCATAGAAAATCAAATGGGTCAAGATCGAAATCAAATTAGAACACGGATCCAGCAGAATAAGCAGAAAAGCAAAATTACATACCCGGAAGACTGGAAAGTGAATCGGATCCTTGAGTTTAGGGGTTGGCGGAGGAAAAGGGGTTGGAAATAAACATGTCGCCGATGGAGGGCGGAGGGCGTAGGGCGGAGGCGTAGAAATGAAGAGTAGTGAGAGAGATCGAAGGGGGGTGGGGCTATGGAAGCCAGGAAAATGGGCAGTTTTGCAGCAATGGCCGTACATTTGGATATTTGTACCAACTTCTTCTCTTTACCATCATCACTTCCTCTAAAGCTTTCTTTTTTTCCTTTTTTTTTTCAATCTTTTTTTACAACTTTTCTTTTTTATTTTTCTGACAAGAAAAATCATATTCATCATTTTTTTTCTTGAGAAAATTATATATATATATATAAAAGAATGAGTTTATTATTATTATTTTGAGTTTAGTGATACGATGAGTGAAAAGTTAAAATGTCGATGTGGATGAAAATGTTGAGGTCTTAATTTTACGAAAATTTCAATAGGAACATGGATAAAACTATAATGTCGGTCATAGTAGATTGCAAGCACAATTCAATCCCATATGATAGAACCCGCTCGTTTTGGAAAAAAACAATTTAGGTTGCACGTGAAATTGTGTTTGTGTTTAGTTGCGCAAATTAGTGTTGTTGAATGGCATTACCTAATACCTTGTAAAGAGATCTTTTTCTACAATAACATTTCTCTCTTCAACGTCTTATTCCTACTAAATGTGAGCGTTGGAGCTTTTCTCCCTTTCTTAGATCGAGTAATCGAAAAAGGGTTTCTCTTATTATTATGAGAGTATTTTTATTAAAAAACCGAATAATTGAGGTTTAAACGTTCGAGCTTGAAGGAAAGAATACATGTCAATTACTGATGTAACACGCTAATTTTAGCAAAGATATAAGTGAACTATATACATTATATATGCACACATACACGATTGAATTAAAAGGAAAGCTCAAAAGTTACATCGAAACACCATGTTTTAATTTTTTAAAAGTAGGTCACATCATCGATATTCATTCTACGGCAATACTAGACTAATTGTCATTCGAGATAAAAAAGAATTAATCCTAAGCGTATGTTTAGATGGTTATAAATGATCAAGGGATCATACTCTATCTTTTAAAAATAAATAAGTATTTTTTAAAAAAATAAAAAACAAAATTGAGGGATATTTTTACAATTTAACCTAAAATAAATATATGCACATACTCATTTGATTAAGGATTAAAGCCCATGATATATAAATTTTAAAAATCAAATTTGAAACTCCTCTATTTGGATATCCAAGATTTTGAAGTATTTCAATTCATAACAGATTTCAAATATGATTTCTGTTGTTTGTTACTGTAGAAAAGAAAATAATTTTAAAATCGGAAATAATTTGAAATCTTGTTTTTACTTATCGACTTTCATTGTAAAAATGTTTGGATTTTAGAGAATTTTAAAGTAAATTACATAATTGACCTCGTCCTTTTCTAATTTTGTAAAAATTTATATTAGTAAATTTTTAACTTTTCAATTACCATTCAAATATGAAAATTTAAATATATTTATTTTAAATTTTACTCGTCCCAAACAAAATAGTTAATTTAAAATCATTTCTTAACTTTCTTGAATCGGAGGTTATGGTTTAAACGAACTTTTCCTTTATATTTACCATATTTTTTTTTTGTGTTATTTACCATTTTATAATTTTTTCTTACTTTAAACTTTTTTTTTTTGAGTAATTATATTTTGTATCATTGGGTTCTTGTTTTCTGACAACATTTATCTCCAATTATTATTTTTTTTGGTTCTTATATACATAATTCATTATTTATATCTTTTTTTTGTTCCATTTTCTTATTTGTAAGAATAATTTTAATAGTGTAACAAACAACAATATTGCTATAATTCTATCTTTAAGAAAAAAGGGAGAAAGAGTAAAAAAATAGCGTAAATAATGGAAAATACACTTAAAGTTTATACTTTCTTTAAAAAATATTCCTAAGTTTTCGAACTTTTGTTAATGCTCAGGCATATCTAATCTCATAGTTAACTTTCGATGGAAGTCGTTAAATTTTTGTTTAAACAACATCATTAAAATTTTAAAAATTTATTAATACTCTTAAACGTTAAGAAATATTAAAAAATATCTTTATTGTTAGTAATTACACACGAAGACCATTAGCATCTCATTTAAGAAATACAAGTTGCAATAATACCCTTCACTTTTTTTTTTGTTAAATATCAAAACCTTAAATAAGCATGATAAACTCTCTCGTCTCGAGAAATGCTCAAATATAGATATAAAAAATCTTTTAACACCTAAAAAATATTTAGTTTTCCTCAATTTTGTGTAAGAAAAGAGAGTAACTGAGTAAGATAGTGTCGAAGAAGATAGTAAAACATAAAAAATGGAAGTCGGAGATGAAATGTGGTGTAGATAAACGATTTCCATCTATATACTAATGGCAAGGCATTTTTAACAATTTTTTTTTCAAAGATTACTAGTATCATTGCAACTTTTAAAAAACGTAGTGATATTTTTGATATGTGATGTTAACGATTTCTATTCATTAACAACCGTTAAGATCATTTTTAAACTTTGTTAAAAAGCTTAAGGACATTAGTGAAATATATTGAAAGTTTAACGGCTTTTTTTTTTTTATTAATAAAAAGAACAAGGGTTTTCATTCAAAGCTAACAGTAAGAATATTTTTTTTAAAAGTTTAATTTAAGAATATTAATAAAACTTTTGAAAGTTTGGAGTATTTTTGTAATAAAGTACAAAATTTAGAGCTAGTTTCTATAATTTAGCCTTAGAAAACATATAGAAAATAGTTATATCAATTTTGTGTTTGTGTATATCTCAAAGATTAAGGAACAAGAAAATAAGAATCAATTCATAACAAACGCAATGAAACAAGCTTGAAGGGAATGCTTGGTTCACAATATCACTTCAGTTTGTTGAATTTGGAATTAAGATGTGTAATATCCCAAATTATTTTTAGGGTAAATTATGATTTTGGGATGTTTATTGTATTTTTTTTTCTTTATTTATTTTGGTTGT
>JBBPDJ010000004.1:1950211-1987253 GCA_037974625.1 Cucumis cinereus
TTCGTCTTTAAAATGGTTTTAATGATTTTTACTTGAGTAACGACCTTGGGTTAAGGTTAAAAATCCGGGGCGTTACAAGATGTCTTTTCGAGAAATTATTTAAATGACAAAACTTGTAAAATTATTTACAAATAGCAAAATATCACAATTTATTTGTGATAAACTACTATCTATATCTATCATGATACTATATCACTTCAGTTTGTAGAATTCAAAATTAATATTTTTCTTTTTTCTTTTCACGAGATTAAATGACAAATTTTTTGAAAATATAGCAAACTATCACAATCTATTTGTGATAGACCATGATAGACTACTATCCGTGTTTATCATGGATACATAGTAGTCTATCTTAGTTAGTAGCAAATCTAGATTTTTTGTTGACGGCGGGGGAGAGGTTATAGTTTAGGAAAAATAATCTGGAAAAAAATTGTAAGGAATAAGACTTGATCCTAGAATTAAAAAATGTTGGAAAACAATTTTACCACTAGACTAACTATCATTTCTAGTATTGTATTAGTTTTTATACATATATATTACATAAAAGAACATAGAGTTGAGAAAGGGAGGGGGGGTGGGGGGACTCGAGCCCTCTGGACCTATACAAAATCTATCGATGATCTTAGTCTATTGCGGTTCATCGTAGCTGTGATATTTTACTATATCTAGTAAATATTTTGATTTATTTTGTTATATTTGAAAATAGTCATTTTTTTCTATTTTTTATGGAAGTTTACTGTGTTCGGAGTGGGAGTTGAAATCTGTAACTTCTTGATAAAAAATTAGTTAAGTTATATTTATGTCGATTCAAAATAAAGAATTTGATGATATAATTTGTATTTGAGGTTTTTTTTATAAAAAAAATCAACAAATGAGAAGGGGAGAATTTAAACCTCTAAGCATTTTGTGTATAAAGATTTAACTACAATATAACGACATGAAATTAAATGAAACCAATCTAATTTTAGTTTACGAATTTATAATTTACAAGAGACTTTTTATTATTATCTTTTTGTTAAAATGAACACAGTTCAACTAACATAGTAATGGTACTCTTAACCTCGAAGTTGGATATTTGATTCTCCAACTTTATGTATTAGTTGAACACCTTTGAAAAAACCAACTTTCTTTATTAATTAACGTTAACAAAACATATAAAATTAAAAACTCATAATCTATTTCTCAGAGAAAGTCTAAACCCTATAGAAAAATTATTCTAAATTACAAAACTGTTGAAAATATTTACAAACTATAACAAAATTTTAGATTTTATCTCTGTTAGACATTGATAGAAGTCTTATCTATGTCGAAATTTAAAATTTTGCTATATTTTGTAAATATTTTGGTTATCTATAACATAATAAACTTTTTTTTAATATAAAAAAACATAATAAAGCCATAAATAAATATAATTTACAAATGATTTTGTTTTTGGAAATAATGGAAAGTGATATTATTAATAAAAGGTTGGTGTCCCCAATATGAATGTAGTGCCACATTTTTTAATTGACAATCCAATCAATTACTAACTTTATTTTACATTAAAAAAAGTGAAACGTGTCCACACAAAGTTATTAGAAGAGGGACAACCTTTTATTTATTTATTTTTATTTATTTATAGTGGTCATTCTTATTATTTGTAAAATAAAAAACAAACAACTATTGGATATATTTAATTAATTTTTAAAAAATTAAAACGTTCACCTTGGTGAATGAATATAATTATTGGGTATAATGAATACATGAAAATAACTTATTCTAATGCATAAGCTACAAAACTTAGACCAAACAAGAGACCGTTTATCCTTAATTCATTTCCACCCTTATTCCTATTTCCATTTCCTCGATCTAAAATGTTCATAAAGGACCTTTTTAAATTTAAACTTTTGAAAAGAATATTACCTTTTAAAAAAAAAAGTCAATAATTTAAATTGTGCTTGGTATAACTTCTTTAAGTATTTTACATGTTTGAAATGTTATATTCTTTAAAAAATTTAACAAAGAAATATAGCATTTACTTTAGAAATTTTAACCTATTCCAAATGGAAATCTTTAATTTTATTAATTTTTTAAAAAGCTAAAACAGACAAAAGTTATATTTAAAAGAGTTGAGTCGAACTGCGTCAAATTTCTCAAAAAAAAAAAAAAAAAAAAAACTCACATTTTTCACATCGTTATTTGTGACAACTCCTTAATTAGTTTCCTATAATTATTATCAACTCAACTCAACTCAACCAAACGTCTCAATAAAAAGTATTGTTTTATCACGATAATGGCAAATATCGTTCCACAAAAATGAATGGGATTCTAAGCTATCCCCTAATCTATGGACACACTACATTATACCTCGTTTTAATCGACGAGTTCAACATATATATAAGAATCCAATCACATCAAGTTTTAACAAATTATATTCCATGATATCAATGTTTAGGGTTGAACGACAACTACAAATATCAAACATTGTTTTTTGTTTCTAATCATCCTAACAAAGTATATTTGAACTACATATCATAGATAATATTGCAATGAGTTGTGTGCCAGAATGGGATCCACCTTTGACGCCAATTCTTTTTATCAATGAAACATCTATACAAGAATTTGGAAGCAAAGCAGTGGATGATTACAACAAAAATCCTACCGGAAAGAATATCAAGTTCAAGCGAGTGGTGAACGGTCTGAGTGGAGGTTCAATCATGTCCTTCAAGGGTGCGTTATTCAAACTAGTGGTTGAGGTTGAAGAAGGTGAATTTATTAATTCATATATTGCAGAAGTTATTGTCAGAGACCTGTCCTTACGACCTCACACCGAAACTTATGGTTTCATTTCTTTTAAGCCTGTTCTTATGAAATAAGAAAGAAAAAGAAGATCCAAATTTGGGTGCATTTGAGGCTGCATATAAAGATGCAGATGCCATGCATCCAAGTTTGTCTTAATGAATAAAACAATGAAAGTTATGTACTTATGATCATGTTCCTGCATCAAATATATATATATATATATATATATAGGTGGTTAATGAATTGTTTGGTTTCATCTCTTTATGATTTAGGAGCTAGCTTCCATTAATCTATTGTTGTTATCTGTGTACATAGAAGTGACAGAAGCTAAAGGTCGAACATAACTTGAAACTAAAGAGTAAATTATACGCGAGTCGCTACAGAGAGAATCTACGAGATAAATGCTTCGTTGTTATTGTTAAACTCTTTATGTAGTGAAGTTTTTTTTTTCACCAAACACACATATCACCGTAGACATAGGTGATTGATCAACTGGAAACGCTTTGGTTAGATTGAAAACTTTTTTTGAAGAAAAGTCCCTAAAGTAATAAAAATATTGGAAGAATTCAAATCTAGTTAAATATTGGAAGTAATAAAAAAGATTTTTGAAAAATAAGCGTAAGACAAAAGTGGTCTCGAACTGAAATAAGTTCAAACCTAGTCAAATTCAATTTGAAGTTGTTCATTACTATGAAAAACTCATATTATAATCCTAAGAAAATTAAGATGAAGTTTTCCGATAAGCCTATCTTATTAGTTACGTACGAGGGTGACTCTAACTTCTAACTTCTTCTCAATTTTATCATTTTTAATCTCTGGCTTTGAATTAATTTTTGTAATGTTTTTAATCATAAAAACAATTTAAATGAAAATATTAAGAAAACCATGAACTAAAAAGTTCATTGCCAAATTATTCCATGTCCATTTCCTATGGAATCATTTTCAAAGTGATATTTCAAGAGAATTAAATTGTGATAAAAAAAACATGTGTATTTAAATCCATTCTTGAAATTTTTAACCACAAATTTGATCTTTCACTCTAAGATAAATTCATGTAATTTTTCACTTTTAAATGATTGAATAGTTACGAGGATCACTTGTGTAAATGACATTTAAGCAAAAAATAATAGAATATATTAGACAAGGATAAAATAATTGTATATATAGCACAAAAATTAGTAAAAAAAAAAGAACTAAAAAACTTACGTGCAACTACTATTTTGAAAGATTCTTCTCGAATTTCTTAAATTAAAAGCTGTCACTAATAACTTCTATCAATGATAGGCAAAATTAGAGAAATGACTATTTCACACACTTCTTTTCAATTTTCTCACATTGAATGCTATTAGTGATAGCCACTGATATCTACAATCAGTTGCTATCAGTTGTTACCATTATCGATAGCCATTATCAGTAATAACTTTCTATTTGCCACCATTACGAATGTCTCTTCTCGATTTTCTCAAATTGAAAACTATCATTGATAGTAACTATCAGTGATAGCAATTGATTATTGCTAGAAGGTGTAACCCCCTGAGTTTAGGAGAGGAACATGAATGAATCGATATCACATATGAATGAGAGAGATCATAAAAGTAAGGTTAAGAAAGATTTAAAAGAATTGAAAGTTACTACCTATACCGACAATCTGCACCTTCCTTTTCGGTGGCTCAATCATAGGAACTCCAAAGTTAAACGTGCTTAGCTTGGAACAATTCTACCTTTGATAAAATTTTCGTATGTTTGGTAAAATTTCTAATAATGAACACTAATAAAATTAAGGTGTCAACTGGATATTTAATTTCTATATATAACAATATTACAATCACTCCTTTAAATAAATATCCCTACTTTTATTAGACATCATCACTTCGTTGGATCCCAAACCCTCATGTGAGAATTATAATATTATAAGTTAATAAGGTTATAAATTTGGACTCTCATTTAGAAATATACACATATGTATGTATTATTGCATTGATAGGTGTAAAAAAGTTACACTAATGGATTTTTAGGCCACCAATTGAGTTAGATAGAATTGAACTAACACAATGTTAAATATAGCTTCATCCATCAATTTTAAGTATGTTCAATTTTGAAGTTTATACTTTTATTCAAAAACTTCATCTTATTCTCCCTTTCTCTAATATATTTTCAATAACTCCACGCTACAAAAAACATGGATAGTTGCAAATATAGTAATTAGATTTAAAGTTTTAATATATATTGCAACATTTTTTTAAAAAATTGCAAGTATAACAAAATTTTCAATTATTGAAGTCTATTGCAGACAGATTATAAGAGTCTATCAACGATAGAAAGCGGCAATAGTTTTTGCTATGTTTGCTATTTTTTTAAAAACATTGATATATACTTCATTATTATTATTCATCATAATTATCCAAAAAATGATATTATATATATAAAAGAAAGAATTTTAAAAATTTTAAAATATAAACAAACTTGGAAATTTGAAATCTTAGGAATTTGATGCAATTTTTAATACACATGAAAAGAGTGTGAGTTCGATTAACCAGGAAGTATCTAGTTAGCAGTGACACTAATAGCTTGAATTATAAATGTAGTAACATGTAATTTAAAGAACACATAAAACTTAGTAACACAGTTTAGTGGATACCACCTACGTCTGGGGGGCCTATATGCCGAATTAAGAACAATAATTTGATATACAACGAGAGTCTCACAAGTTTACAATAATATAGCAATGATGAACTAACATTCTCTAAACAAAACTTGTTTAATTTACAAAAAAAAAATAGATTTAAGATTCTCCCGAAATCATTCAGTCATAAGTTTATCTTGTATCTTCAATTTACAAGCTCCCACTGAATAACTTCTTGAGATACATTAAGAGTTAGGCTTCTCCTAGCTCATTCAACTCTTGTCGTCATTGTTATTCATAAAATCATCGTTTGGATAATCAACAATACATTATGTTGAACACAACAAGTACCTCATATTGGAAATACTAAAGCATAATCTCCATAACTTCTTCTAACCTGTCGATCGTAATATTTTTTCCGTTTGTTTTTCAAACCACTATTCCGGAGATCTCATATATATATATATATATATAAACTTTTAACCTGTGATACGTGCAATGTAAAATAGTTGATTGCAAAAAGATGTTTAGGGTGGTGGTGCAAATGTGGGAATGGGAAGAGGATTTATTGGATTGGCTTATGTTCCTCGAGCATGTAAGAAAAAGTATTTTCGTTATTTTCTGTCTCCAAAACAAATAAATAAATTTAAGTTGTTAGACACAATAATTCATTCAAAATATGGGAAAAATGATTTTAACTAACATAATTGTCACGAAAATAACCTATTTTTAGTTATATATATATATATATTTGTGTGTGTGTGAGATTGGAATGTCTTAAATTGAGTATTGTGTTTGTGGGGGTTTAGGGTTTGAAAATGGAGTTTAGGGTTTAGTGGATATTTTAAGAATAACTTAACCATCGGGTTTGACTACCCAACTACAATGTGGAACTAAATCAAATAATAGTCTAAAATATTCTAATTTTATTTATTATACATAAAATTTGAGTATAATTGTAGGTCGGTGGTTAACTTTTAATAATTTTAGATATGTTAAAAATAAACTAGAGACAAATTTTGAATTTAGGTAGACTTGCATAAGAATTATTGACAAGAAATATAGCAAAATATCAATTACTATCTATGTAATGACAAATAGTGGTATTATATTTTACTGTATTTATAAATATTTTGATTTATTTTACCATATATTTGAAAACAATTCTAAGACTAATTTAGACCGTTTTTATTTTATTTAAAGGGATATGTGAAGAAGACACAAATTTCAGAAGCTTGAAAATATCCACTAGAAGAGCTTTCTCCCACAAATTACCTTTTTTATTGTTATACATTGATCAAGTATGATGGCTTTTATTTCCCTTTTGCAAGAAATAATCCACCAAATTGTGATCATTTTCCCTTTTTTTCCCCTCTTCAAGTCTCCATTTCTTTTCTTCCTTTTGCTATTTTTTTGTTCTTTTTTTATTTCTTTTAGTTGTCTCTCTTCCTTTAGTTTTACAAGGAATTAGACATAATGTTTCAAATTCACCCAATGTTGTCAAGTATTACCTTTTTTATTGACAATAGGCTTCCACAGCTAAGCTCTTTGTTTTTCCTCTACACGGATCGCCAAATGCTTTAATCGAAACGTCAACGCTACAACTTTTCGATCCAATGCAAGCCTGTAGAGAGAGAAAGCATCAAACACTATAATTGAATTCAACAATGTGCAAAAAAAAAAAAAAAAAATAATGAGATTCCAATTCCATTGTATCAGGTAATAATAATGTAAAAGACCTTTTGTACAATGGAGACTGCATTTTGGCTGTTGCATTGGCCATGGCTAAAGCTCCCACAAGTTCCAAGAGGAGTGCCAAAACTTGCAAATTTTATTGAAGAAATTACTTGATTGGGTGATGGGCACTCTAGAGAGAGTACCGGTCCTGATTTCTGTTGTTTTGAATCAGAGCTCCACATCTCTACTGGAGGTGGATGAGACTCGGATACATGAGAACACAAAGATCCCAACTGTTTTGATGCAAACGACAATCGAGTTGGGTCGCTGCCAATTTCCTCAAAAAGTACTATGGTGTTTCCGGTCAGCTTCAACCATGATTGTGGTACATGGTATCTAAGAATTAGGAAGACAAGATGTAGAAGTTAAATCACCGAATGACCCAAAAGTTTAAGTTGATAAGTGAGAGTAAATTAATATTACATCATCTAACACTCTCACTAATAGGCAAAATGCGTAGAAAATGAGAGGAAATAACATGTTAAAGATAGGACCTCCTAGACCACCTACTTAGGTATCATGTTAAATTACGGATCGACCTAAAAGTTATGGACAAACTTAATATTATATCATCTAACAAACTCGATTGGCTTATTCTACTTTTAAGTTGTGAAAAACTTACAAAGTCTGGGTTGGTTTGCCACAGTTTTTAAGGCATTTGTTTGCGCTGTAAGATCCCTTGTAATTGCAATATGTAGTACATTGACCGGAGGCAATGTATGATGGCCAATAACGGCCAATACTTTGCCCGTTAATCCATGCCTCACCTTTTCCAAACCCTGTGAAGTCTAGAGCAAGTGGGTCACTACCAGCAGGGGCATCAAATGTGGTCTGGATCAACAGATGTTGTAATTGTCAATGTCACGAAATAATGACTACAAGCAAGAAATTAAGACACTCTTTCCAGATTGATGCCCTACAAGTGATTGAAAGATTGATGCCCTAAACCCTCCTACTAAGTCACAATCTGTAATAGGAACCAACGCTCATAATTTTCATACTCTCATTGATTTATTACATGATATAACCATACCTTGTACCACGTCAAAGGCTTATTCTTAGGCAAGCTAGGTTGTGAAAGCCATTGGGAAGTACTTCCACTCGGCAGACCTAAATCTTCACCTTCAAGTCCAATCTGTCAAAACAAAGGTGAAATTATAGCATTAATGCGTATGAAAGAAACTAAAAAAAAAAAAAAAAAAAAAAAAAGAACTAAAGATTTAATCCATTGAATTAAACTAGGAATCAAAGATATTCCATGTGAATCGGTCTCGGATGCCTATCCAACTACTCTCAGATATGTTTAGGTGAAGGGATGGAACATTTTTTGAAAAAAAGCAACTCATCTAATCTTTTCAAACTCGAAATTAAACCTATTAAAAAAAAAAAAGCCACTGCCCCAACGACGCACCAGCGCAAAACTAAATGGAAAAATAATAAAAATAATAATAAACAAAACTCTGAAATCATCCCTACTTCATCTTCAAGACTGAGTCCCACAAAATCATGCAAAAAAAATAACCAACTTGAATATCTTCAACAATTCAACTAAGAAGTTCTTCAATTATCTCCATACTTCTCCTTCTAATATTCTTCTTCTTTCTATTGTATTTTATTGACTACTATATTTCAATATCTTTGACGTATTTTTGGTAACCGTGTCTATGCTTCGTAGGAATTAAATCAATTATGAAACCACAACCGTCGTAGCAACATAAAATAAATAAAATATAAAATTCCT
Source organism: Cucumis cinereus (assembly GCA_037974625.1). Taxonomy (NCBI): domain Eukaryota; kingdom Viridiplantae; phylum Streptophyta; class Magnoliopsida; order Cucurbitales; family Cucurbitaceae; genus Cucumis; species Cucumis cinereus. The sequence continues at coordinate 1,959,094 of JBBPDJ010000004.1, forward strand.
TTTTGGATTAGACAATTCAACTCTAGGATGTTTGAAGAAACCAACCTGATACGTCCATTGTTCCGATGAGAGATCAACAGTTATGTTGTTTTTTTGGCTTTCCAGTTTTACTGGACCTGTGACCCCTGCACCTTTCAGCTCAAAAAAGGCTCCATAATTCTGATATATTGCATAATAGATTTTGTTAGTTGAAAATATAGCTAATCACAAAAAAAATATTAAAAACTTTCATCAAACAAAAGAAATTCGGAGTGCTATTAAGTTTTTTTGATCCAAGAAATAATAACTTCTTGCAAGAAAAATAGCAGCAACAAATATTATAAAGTGGAGCAGAACCTGAAGTCCTACTGTCAAACTCAGCAGGTCAATTGTATTTCTCCCAGGTATCAATGTGATGGGGATATCCAAAGAAACCTTAGAATTGTCGCCACTACCTTTCCCACTTCCTACAAAGTGATTCAAACAGCACTCATAAATCAGCCATTGCAACAACGCAGGAACAATTATAAAGCCATTGAAATGCACAGATATAAACAAATAATTCCAATCACCTGCAAGTTTTTTATTAATGAAAATATGAAGAGCATGGCCAAGGGAATCCACATGGAGGACTGTGTTTGATCCATTTGCAAGGTAAGGTTCGTCACCTTTTATATCAGTGCTGCCAAATGATAGGTAGCAAAAGTTGACAATTATTATTTAAAATTGGTCACTACTAGCAGTCCATTAAAATAAAGAAACTGAAGATTTAATAATCAATAGAATACATACCTTAAGGAATACCACAAGTAATCGCTTTTATCTGCTGTAGTATTTATTTGCTCTGAAAGTCCAAGTTTCGCAAAAGAATTATTCTTTGAGATACCTACAGGTTCGTCTATCCAACTCCAACCGGAGTCGAATGCTTCAGAAGCACTGACATCAACTTTCAAAGGATGATTTGAAAAGGATGGCCTCGTCGTTACCGAATTAATCTGTCACAAAATGGGGTATACTTCATTCATACAACTAGTAAGCCAAGTAAGAGAAAACAAAAAAAGAAATATTATCACTTGACAAAAGTACCAAATCATAGGTCACAAACGATAGATAGAATTATAGTTTCAACCAGTCTATAAATACATTTGCTGAGAAGAAACATGAACCTTTGCAGTATTCAGCACCACATTCTTGCAGTCTGGCAAGATGCTCACGGACCATGCTGGCAAATGATATGAATTACCATTGAAAGTCACCGTCTTATCAGATTGGGTATCCACGTTGGCAAGAAAAGCAGAACACTGAGAACCGGACTTATAAACTGTCGCCTGAAATTAAAAAGTACAAACAGATTCATCTCCTTGGATCGTTAAATTAGAACTGATTACAGTTTTTTCAGGAACTGTACCAGAGAGCCCGTAATACTTGCCGTAAGAGTAGGGGACGATCGAGGGATCAAAGGGCTATAGTTATCCGAACTAAGTTAAGCTATGCTTAGAATCCTGATATTGTTCACTTTCTAAGACTTATCATGAATACTACATGGAATTTATCCACTCGAGCAAGAATAACCAGTTATCGGAATAACTAACCTCCAAGTTTTGACCAAGAGAAGTAACTGCGGGATCTGTGCTCACCAATGCTTCTTCGCACATCTTTATAGCTTTATGAACATCCCTCAAGTGACCCCACTTAGGTTGTCTAACCAATCCTGTGCCATAGTAGATAGAACAACTACCGTATAAAAAGGCAGTAGCTTGTAAAGAATTTGGGTGATAGTCATATAATTTTTTTGTTTTCCATTTTTATGATTGGAGTTCACAACTTGAGTATAAGTTCATAACCAACTTCATTCCTTATGCACAATTTCAAATTTCAAGATGTAATAGCTAAGCCTTGATGAGATTTCCAGATCATTATAACCAATCAACTAAGGACTAAGGAGTCCGAAAAAATAGTGCATATTTAATAGACAGAAACCATACCATACTCATCGATAGGGGCATCATAATCATAACTAGTAGCAATAAACGGTCCACCAGAAGTCCTGCCAAAGTTTGTCCCCCCATGGTACTGTATAGGAGAAAATAAAGCAAGACTGACATGGTTTATGACGGGTTCATACTTTTCAAGGAAGCGTAAAGAAATCAATTATTCTGTTAACCACAATGAGTACATCACAAGTGAGTACCATGTAGTAATTCTGTAAACTTCCACCATTCTGGTAAAAGCGTGCCACAGCAAATGCAAGATCTTCAACGGGTCTGTATGGCGAGGCTCCACCAAAGGAAAGAAACCTAGGATAAAATAATCTAAATTATCAAGGCAAAATGACTCGGGAGTAACTAAGAAATCACGTGATACAATGAAAATGGACAATCTACCATCCACTCCAGTTCTCAGTCCACATTTTGGGCTTATTTTTAGAATTGGGAGTAAATTGATCACAGTAAAATCCATTGCAAGTGTTAATCTGCGAGTCAAATAAGCAGCAGGGAAAATTATAAACAATTAATATTTGGACTAGTTGCAATTTATAACTAGACCGTATTGGTATTGTCGTCAATAACTCATGCTCAAGATAAGGACAGATTTCTCACAATAGGATCGGGGGCATCAGGTTGGTTGCACATGACCCAAGGAACTCCCGTGTTCAAAGATGTAGCCATGGTTGCGGCCCACTGGACGTAGGATTTAGCAGCAGACCCAAAAGAAGACTGAACGTTTCCATATTCATTTTCAATCTGAATTTTGAAGAAAACAGCCATTTTGTTAAACTTCGACATACTCTAACTCAAAAAATGTACAGTAATTCAAGTAACAATGGTTTCTGATTATCATTGGAACGTGCTGAGACACAGAAACAGGACATATCCGAGGAAAAAACGAGAAATTGTAATTGGAATATATACATACTTTTATTTCTGTTGTAATGAAAAGGGGGAAAGGGAAAAATTGAACAAAATACATGAAATCCACCTGAGATAAAATAATTGGTCCGCCCTGGGATGCATATAAGTTCTCCTGCTTCAATACATCAACAATCTTGGCCGTAAATCGCTTCATTTCAGCCTATATAGAATCATCATTTCATTTTTTCTTAATTTGTGGAAAACAAAGTCACTGGAGCAGCAAAAAGTAGAGTGCCGAAATGGTAAAGTTATAACTAATAATTAACCTTGAATGGTTCATTATCTGTCCGAAACTTAACGCCAGGTACGAAATGCAACCAAACTGGAAAACCCCTGTTTTTACATCAAACAGTTCCCGTTGGGACAATGAAATTGAAAGATGTAATTGGCATTGCACAAAAGGGAAAGAGTGAAAGAAAGTCCAGAGAGAACGAAAATGGAAAGAAATTTAAGAATTGAGAACAAACGTACCCGTAATTCCATTCCGCACACACATAAGGACCAATTCGTACGTGTACATACAAACCAGCAGCTCCTACCAGTTTTATGAATTTAACTAAATCCTTTCTTCCCTCGAAGTCATACTGTTGATTAAGAAATCGCAACATTTTATCTACTAAATCATATAAAAATGAGTAATAAATTAATAACTGTCCACTTTTTGGTAGACGAGAAAGCGTAAGAAGACGGAAAAGATGATAACAGAACTTCAGCTCTTTCAAGAGATGAAAAACACAACTCAACAGTAATCAAATATCTTCCAATCCAACGAAACGAATTCTTAAGAACCAAAACATAGCTAAGTTCTTGAATCGATGAATTCACAAAAATGTACCTGGTTTCGAACCGGTTCGTGTAGATTCCAAAACACATAAGTCTCAATCACATCCAAACCTCCATCCTTAGATTTCTGAATAATCCCCGGCCACATCTGAAAATTCCAGAAACCACAAAACCGATACAGATACAAAAAAATTCTCAAAGCAAGAACGTCAAACCGCCAAGAACAAGAAAACAAACCTCCGGAGTACTGCGAGGATAGTGTATGGACCCAGAAACCAACACTCTCCGTTTACCGTCAATCACCAATGCGCGATGATCGTAAGTAACATTAACAGCAAGTGAAAACGAGTGTAGAACACCAAGAACTACCAAAACAACCACCACCGCAAATCGAACTCCCCTCATTGCTCAAATCTAATCCAAAACAACAAAAATCTTCAAAAAATCATCGAGAGATATTAAATTTCCATTTCCAAACACGCTTAAAATCAACTTCCATTAACAAACACACATTAAAAGCTTAATCAACAGAAAACGTTGCCTCACCGCTTAGTTTAACGAAGAAGAAACAGAGATAAGTACTAGCGTGAAGGAAACTAATCTACAAAAAAGCAAAGAAAACACGTTACCTTTGGATGCTTTGAAGTTCAAAGGAGATGAAAGAACACGTCTTCTTGTTCTTGATTTTCTCTCTCTAGATTCAAGTTTTTTTTCTTTCTCTCTCTCTCTCTCTCTACAATGAGGATTTTGGGTTCACTGCCATTGTTTTTCACTGCCATATTCTGTAATAATCTGCTCTTGTTTATTATAGAGTGGACGCGGGAGAAAGAAAGGTACTTACTTCATAATGTGATTGAGGGGATCCTGTGTGAACGAGTCTATGAAGTTCATGGTGGTCACCGGTTGATCTTTGCCACGTGACAGTCGGGTAAGACTGAACTAAGTGCAATTTTGACTTCTTATCCATATGGAATTATGGAGGGAAGGGACTTATTGCTCTATTCTAACCACTGATTTTGAGCTAAGTTCTTGTTGGTTCTATTTTATAATATTTAAGTATTGGACAAATTGCAAAAAGTGATCCTCAAATTTACAAGTATTAAAATATGACCCTCAAATTAATATATTTGTAGAACCTGTAACAATTGCATAAGTTTGTTATAATATTACTTAAATATTTATTCAATTTTATACCATTTGCTTTTTTTAAAAAAAATGTAAATTTAGTTCCATAAAATCAATGGATATTGATTAGATATCAACAATAATTTTCATACCAAGAAATAGATTATGTGAATATTTTTCCAAAAACTATAGTGAGTAAGTTAAAAAGGTTTTTTTTTTTAATGAAAAAATCAGCAATAAACTTGAAGTAATAAATAAATTAAAGATTTTTTAAAATACAAAATCTAATATTACACATCCGAAAATATAGAGATTAAAATTAAACAAATTTCAAAATATATAAATTAAAATGATATTTTTTAACTTTAATTATTTAGGGAGTTAGTTGCAATTATATCAAAAAATTTAACGAGGCATATGGAAGACTTAATGAAATTGTTTAGTCATGAAGTGAGTATAAAGTCCGGCACCTATAGGATTACAAATTCTCACTCTACCCCACCTAACGTCTCCCATAAACATATATCTTTAAAAAGTTTTCATTTTAGTTCTATCATTGATAGATTCTGACAAATTTTAGAAATTATATTTACAATTGTGCCTAAATTTTAAAAAAAATAAAACAAAAATGGTTGTGTATATTGAACTTTTCTCTTTGAAATTTTTGTGGTACACACTTTTTCCTAAACCCTAAAATTCTCTGTCTTTTATCATAAAAGTGATGGTTTGAACGTGACACATGAGAAATTTTTTAATATTGTAAACTAGAAAAGTATTGTGCTTTTGGATAAGGCGTAAACATATTTGACTTAATTTTTTTTATAAGAAGATAAAAATTGTATTTTTACTACGCTCAAATTTAGAGTTCTTATGATTGATCCATAAAAAAAGAAAGTACATCTTGTTAGTATGTGTAGTAACTTTTTATTCTTTTAAGTTTTTCTCAACTATACTTTTATGTCTTTAGAATTTCTCCCATTCAATTGTGATTTCGGTTCATTTGTGTCCCTCTTCTTGAACTTGAGTGTGAAATAGAGTGTCTTAAATGCTCATTGTTTTAAAACTACTATCCAAAATCTCGAACGTGATGTCGATAGCCATTGAAACAAAATCCCTCAACATTATATTGGTTGCTCCTCAATCGGAAATGTTAACCATATTTGAAGGAATTCGACTTCCTCTACATTTCAAATATCAAATATGATTTCTGAATCAAACAATCTTCAAGTGAATAACCTCCTTTATGAAAAGATTGATGAAGAAGAAATCTCGTAGATCAAAGAAATAAGAGAGATCATAGGTTGATTTTTTTTAATCATGTTCTTTTAACTTTTGTATATGTGCCAAAGTGAACTTTGACTCAGTGGTACTGATAAAAATTTCATTCTTAAAGATCAGAAGTTCAATATAATCGATAAATTATGTCACATAATTTTTTTAAAATTTTAAAATAAAATAAAACTTTTATAGTAGTAACCAAAATTGGAGTTGAAAAAGAAAAGTTGGAAACATTGAAATCATTGGGTTTTTTTTAAAAAAAGAAATGTATTCTTTCTTTAAATAGATAAAGAGAAGCAATAGCCCATGTACTTGAGACTACACTATCTATATGTTGTTTGCTAGGGTTTGCCAAAAGGGGGACTAATATTTAATAGAAAAGCAATTATGAAGAAAAACAAAATAAGAAATTTCAACCTCCAATTATAATTAATAGAATATATTCCATAAATATTGAATTCTTCCTATAATATGAAACCTAATTTTCTAAGAAGAAGAGAAGAAAGAAGTTGATTGGATTGGTCAATTATCCAATAGAGTTGCTTAAAAAAAAAACATTGGTAAGATAGGTAGTCCAAATATTGCAATCACATATTAGGTTTGCCATGTTTGTATGATAAGGAAAATACACCAACTATCTTAAACTCGACATATGGTATCGTGTTTAAGTATTAAATCATCCTAATACCATAGATTAATTGACAATTGATCAGTTGTTTCTGTCGATCTTTATAGTATGATATTGTCAACAAATGACTAGTTAGTTCAAATAACTAATTTAACTTTTTCGTGCATGCATGTATAAAACGAATTTTTTGTTCAATTTGCAGTTTGAATTTACTTAGGTTTGGTTCAACTCAAATCAAGTTAAAGTTGCAGTAATCGACAATAATACTAAATCCTTATACTTTTTACTTATAGTTGTACACTAATATGAAATGCTCGTTTTTCTATCATCATTGACTATGATATCTACATCTCGTTAACGTTGAATCATTCTTGTTATCCATCCTTAAATCTTTTTTTGTCTAATCCCATTGTCATCATTGACAACAATATCTCAATCTCTTTCATCTTAAGTCATTGACCATTGCCACAAAAACTGCTATTAGAGACGAAAAAACATTTAGTCACAACTTTTGCGACGAAATATATATCAATTTATTACCACATCTATAATGAATTGCTTTTTCGTCGCTTAAACTTTGTGACAATTTTAAATTTTCATTGCAAATTGCGAGAAATTTTCTTTTGCATCGTAATAATGCATGCAATGATTTTATATTTTCGTCGCAAGTTGCAACAAGAATATGAAATCGCCGCAGACTTTAAAGTGTTTTCATTTTCACTCTTTCACCGCCCACCTTCTTTAAACTCCATTTTAGGTTTTCATTTTCCACAAAGGGGCATGTAGAGGCCGATTTTGAAACTTCTTGTGTAAATGTGATACTCGTGTTTAAATGGGGGTGAGGAGGTGTTTAGTTCTTAGGTGCTTTGATAGTTCTTATTAAAAAAATTGTTTAATAAGTAGCAAAAGGGATTCTCCAACTTGGCTTTAGCGGCGAATCATTGTGACGATTTATATTAGTCGCTAAAAATTTTTGCAACAAGAAGAATATCTTTAACGACGAATTCTATGCGTTGTTAAATGTTAGATTTGTTATAGTGAACACCCCATCTCCATCTCATTTTCCATTACAATCCTTCGTTATCCCTAATTACAACATCTATCCCTATATTATTCGTGTTGAGTTGCTAATGTGTCTCTCCAATGTTTCATTTGTCGTCATTGTCATTGTTGTGATGTATACTTTTTGTATCTGTTGTTCTAACCTCTTTTTCTTTTTGAAACTAATGTTTCTAGATTGTCTTGTTCCTTATATTGTCTTGTTGGGTTTGATGTAAAGTACTTTGAGTTAGGGATAGATATTAACTTTTGGGTATTTTGGGTTAGGGATAGATGGATAAATGCATTTTAAATAAGAAAATATTTTAATATAGATACAAGCCAACCAAACCAACCCCAACAAAAAATATTTTAATTAGGAGTGGGTTTTGGGTATCCATGTTTGATATTAAAAGAATCAACTTCAACCTTAAAATTTTAGTTACAAAGATTAAACAAAAGTACACAACCTTAAAAATTTAGAAATGTTTTCTCATAATTACTATTTTGTGTTGAACTATGTTTGTCATGTTTTGACATATAAGATGTATCAATTCTATGTCACTAAAAGAATGTTTGGAACAAGGAAAAAGTTGTTATAAGCTTGGATTATTGTAATTAGGTTATAATAGTTTTTGTTCGAGGTATTTTAGTTTGAGTTATAATAATATGTATTTTTTATCTAAATTATTTTAATTTGAAAAAGAAATAGTAAAACACTGTAGCGAAGAATAAAAAAAAAGATGAATGAAAAATATTAAACTCTATAACAAATTGGAAATACTATAGAAAATAAGAGATTTTGAAATAATGTTTAATATAACTAATCGAGGACTGTTAAATAGTATTTACAGTAGCACGAGTAATTATTACATTCCTCGCTCCAAACACCCTTAAGGAAAAAATTTTAAATTTACACATATTAGGAAAAAACTAAAAGTATTACACAAAGATAAAATATTTACAGAAATAATAAATGTTGACCAGATAACTGATAAACTTTTTTAAAATAGCTAGTTTGTCCTTTATTACCTATTATTGATAGAAGTTATCACCGATAGTCGTTATTAAGTGATGAAAACTGATAACAAATTTCTCAAATTAAAAACTACGAACGATAACTTTTAATTTTTTAGAAATGGAAAAGAAGCGTCCAAAATAGTGTTTCTACCCATTCTTTTAGATAGCAATTTCTTTTTTTTTTTTTTTTTTGTGCAAATGTTATTTATGTAAATGGTCCTTTTTTTCAATTGGAAAAATAAAAATTCCAAACTCTTATTTTTATTTTTTCCCAAAGGATGCATCCTAGCCATTTATTTCACTCTCGAGGGTGTTGATTATTCATATTATGCGGCTGTTCGGTTGTGTCCTTTTGTATAAAATTCAAAATGGAATTTTTATTTTCTTTGTCGGTAGACTTGTCGGCGGGGTGAAGTGGTCCCACAGACAACGGTCCAATCAGCATGGACTTCATACCACACGATCACCCCCCACCTTTAGTTAGTTAATTTTTGTAAAAATACTCTCGGTCCCTCTTCCATGCATCATTTCATTTCTTTCAATCTGGTTGTTAAGGTTTTAGTTAGGGTTTTTCACTAAAACCCTCGTTTTTTGTTATTTTAATCTTAATCTTGATTAATTAATTTAAAATAATTATAATTAAAATTAAATTTTCACTTTATAATTATTTTAAATGAATTAGTAGACATGTATCGACGTCAATGAATTTGTTAATTGTGACAATGAATTCACCTTCTATTAGTAAACATGCACGTATAGAGTTGAGGATTTGAACTAATTACCATACAAAATTATTATGGCAAAAAGAATTTTGAAATGGAGCAAACAATTGTGTGGTAAAGATGAATCTCTCCTACTGAAATTCAGCAACAATTTGTGTGCCAAAGTTAGAAGATAGTTAAAAAAGTGTCTTTAAAACCACCACCATCTATGCATACCCTATGCATGGAAGACAACATTAAGTTTGTTCAATATCCACATCCACTAGTGAGGTTTTTAAATGCTCTATCTTTTTAACCACCAATCAACATTAATGGACTCTTAACCCATCACCATGTATAGCTCCATATAAAAGAATGAGAAATATTATAGGATGTTATTATGTCACGTCTACTCCTTCCATTCATGTTTTGGTACGTCCTTAGATGAATCTATTACTTTTGTTAAGAGTTGTTGTTCAAGACAACGTTTAAAGTTTACGGGCGGACTCAAACACAAAACAAAAAGTATCTAAGTGTCTTGGAATTTGGATCGATCAACCGAGCCGATAAATATATATTGATAGAAAATAACTAAGTTGTGCTCGATTTGACACTCTACAAGTGTTGAAAAATAGCTTGGACGTTTCAACGTCATACATAACCAAAAGTGAGTGTCAAAGAAAGACTATGTAAATAGCTTCATTCGACATCCGCAAAAAAGAAAAGTATGGTAGGATCGACACCATATCGGTGTGAGGATAATACTACATGAATAGAATAAGGACAACCATATACATTGTTTTTTTTAAAATATATATATATATATATATATATATATATGAATTAAGACTAAAATTGTAAAATTTGAAATTTATTAAATACATCGAAATAAAACTTAAAATTTATGTGTAAACATTTAACATTTTGAAACATAGATATAAAAATAATTTAAAGAGTTTCTTGCATATATGACAAAATAAGTTTTAAAAATTAGGCCTAAGAAAAAATTTATTTACTTTTGCAAAAATGGCAAAAAAGAAAAAAAAAAAAGTCAACCGACGCGATACATCTGATATACACCTGGTACATATGATACACGTGATACACCACTGATACACACTCGATACACTGCTAATATACACTTGATATACTACTGATATCCGCTTTGATACACTTGATATCCTTCTAATAAGCATTTGATACACTTGATACACATTTGATACATGCAATACATTTGATATACACTTGGTACACATTTGATATACACTTGGTACACAATTTGATGCACACTTAAAATACCAAATATTTGGATTTACGACAAAAGAATTTGAATTTTTGTTAAAGAATTGAAAAAAAGAAAAATATATATTTATTGTAAAAATATAAACCATAGACACATACTATTTATAACTCAAACTAAAGTAATTTACACTCTATGCAAACTATCATAACTCAACTATAATAACCTAGGACAATCCTAACTCACTTGCCCCAAATGCTCCTTAAAAAGTGTTTCACGTTCTTTGACCCACTTATTTACTTAATTATCATTCAATTAAAAACATTTAATATTTTGTCATTTTCAACATTTATGTATATAAATATTTCTAATTGAGTGTCTTAGATGTATCACTTGGATTTGACTTGTTTTTTTTGTCATATCTACAAAATAGCTGATAAGTTTGCAAATCTCTAAACTCAAAACACTACAATATTTCTAATTTAAACTTAAAATTTAAAATGGTAAAAATATAATATTTTAAAATAAAAAAAAATGTCCATTGTTTAGTGGAAGAAGCTTTGTAGTACCATGATAGGTCACAAGATTGACTAATTTAGTGATTAATGTTGGAGGTGTCATGTGAACTACAACTTTTCTCTAATATAAGGCTTTAGGTCAATTCCTTACTTTTTCCAATTATTTTGGTCTAAATGAAATTTACTATAATTGCTTTTCTTTTTTGTCAAATTAAGAGTTCAATATTTTAAGGCACCTATTTTCAAATTTTATGGATTTATAATATGAATCATTTTTTTTATAAAAAAAAAAAAAAAAACTTGAATTTCTAAAAGTTCAAATTTATAAACAAATGCTATTAACAAATGAAATGAGGTCTTTTACGTAAAGTTATATAAAGTGGTTTTAACTTAGTAGTAATTGACCTGTATTCTTTATGTGTAGAAAATAGTAAACACTGTAACAAATAGTCAACAATAATGTGTAGGAAAGAAGTAGTCCAAAACTGCATGGAAAAACATCAACTAATATAATCAGAACCCGAAACATGAAATGACTATAATACTCGACTTCACCAACTTCAAATCATGATAATAAAAAAATTAAGTGAAGGATGAAGTGAGGTGCCAAATTATGGAAAACATGAACTATCTGATTTATTTATTTATATATTTATTTATTTATTTTTTTTTTTTGGTGACACCATAAGTTTTGTATTCTAAATTTACACACACAAAGTGCCCATTATCTGTTTTTTTTTTTCTCTCATTATTTAAATAATGCACAATTAATAATTCCTATATGCTTCATAATGCATTATCCAAATTCAAAAGAATCATAGGTTTTATCACAAATTATATATATATATATATATATATATATATATATAGCTACAAATTAATTTAAATATATAGGGTAGGAAAAGAAAATAGAGAAGAATGTGTTTGCAACCCAATAATTTTTTTTTTATAAAAATATGATATAAATTGATATTCAAATTAATTAGCTAATAAACTTTTTGAGTTTTTTTTAATAAATAAGTTAAAATATTGATTGTAATACTTACATTAGTGGATTTTTTTTAAAACTTATTTTTATGTTTTATGAGTTCTTTTTACAAAATAATTGAAATGTGGATCTACCCTCCATTGACGATGAATTCATAGAAATATACAAATATTGATAAAAATATAAACTTGTTTATGAAATTTTGATTCTAATTAATGTTATTCGATCTGATTTAAAGTATAGTAAAATATTGAACCAAACTGCTTATATAACGTGAAAAATGAGTATAACTTAATTGATTTAGTGTTTAAACTAATGATATTACATTAAAAATTGCGCTTCTCTATCTCTACTAAATTAAAAGATGGAAAGAAGGAGAATCCTTACATTCTTATTCTGTCCCTTCTTGTTTTATAATGAATTTTTTAACTTTCAGTATGTAACTACTTTTTTCACGTATTGACATCACACAAATATCTCTCATACCTCTTTGTTTTTCAAAATAATATTAATAATAATATGATTTTACCAAATTTTAATTAAAACAATAAGATTTCACGTGTATTGGACGTGTTTCTTCACTATTATATCTAAATTATCTCAAATCCTAACTTGATTGAGGACTGATGGAAAACCTTCGATACTATATAACAAGTATGAAAGTACCTTAAATTTATGGTTTGCTACCTCAACGTGCTTTTAAAAAATAGTGTTTAAAACAATTATGGAAAATAAAAATATTAGTGTAAACAAAGATAAGTATAGTACTACGCCTATCGTACTCGGATAAACTACGAACTAGGGTTTCATCTCAAAAGATAAGTCGAACACACAAAAATTACTTATGCAAGAAATTAAACACACAAATATATACATTTAGGGTTTCATCTCAACACTTTTTGAACTAAAAGAATATAACATATGACTGAATTAAGTAAGAGTGTGGAACACATATAAAACCCATAGTTATTAAATTAAATTAAATGGTAATTTTAAGTAAAATTAGGGTTTGGTTTAGGGTTATATTGTTTGGCCAATATCACCACCAACATAAAACAATGATTATCACATAAATTAAGAAAGTAGTAGGGCTACCCATCACTATCAAAACAATAAATGACCACTTAGTGTATTGTTTGTATTTTCTTTACAAACAAAAATATATTTATAAATAGGCAGAAAACATAATGACCACTTATTTGATAAAATTATATCTCACACCACAACATTTTTATTAAAAAAAAGAGAAGAAATTATACCTACAAAAATTGTTTTAATTGTCAGAAATGGTTGAAAATATTTTTAAGTATAGTAAAATATCACAGTATATTTGTGATAGACCACAATAATAAACTACTATTTGGGTCTATCACGACACAAATAGTAATATCTATCGTTGATAGAAAATACAACTCTGTCGTGTTTATAATTACGTTGGTTCAATTTGCTATATTTGAAAGCAAACATATAAACTCTAAACTTTGTATTTTGCAACAAAAACATGTTTAAACTTTTAAAAAATATTTAAAGATATTTTTTACATGAAAGACCAAGTTTGATCTTTTTTATAATTAAAAAGGCTAATTATAATCTACCCACATTAGATTATTAGGTGCACAACATGTATTTTAAAAGAAAAAAAAATTGTTTATTTATTTACCAAAAAAATGATAGAAAATAGATGAGCCACACATTATGGTATTAAGTTTATCAAAGAAAAGAGATATTGGATATTGGTGTCCAACAAAGCAAAATGAGTAATAATGCAAAGTTTTGTTAGTTCCAAACTCTTCAAAGGGTTAGGTATTGTCCACTACAACTTTGACATTTTTGTTCATCTTTTGCAACAACCTAGTGCTTCTCCCACATTATTCAACCCACCAATTCCCATTGCATTATTCATGTTTTTCAATCCATGTATTGTAATGAATTATCTTAGGATTGATTTATTTTACTTGACTTTGCTTGGATAGTAGACTTGTATTGTGTAAACTAAAATCTAACTCAGTCAAGTTCTCAAGCTATTGTTTTCAAAATGATAAAAAACTAAAAAGTATCTTTCAACCCTCCTTCTCTAACTTACAATTGTTTTCGTCATAGGTAGTGACTGGAGTTGGTTGTCGAAGATGGTGGCTGAAATGACAAGGGAGGGAGACATTGGTGGTGAGGGTTAAGTGCGTTGTTACCAAGTTGGTGAAGATGGATAAAAAAATATCAGTGACATACAAAGTTTGGCCCCCAAACAACAATATTATCACAACTCATATCCTCATCCCAAACACCATTATAAGGGGTAAGTTAGAACTCAAGATGAGGCTTTTGATGTTGTATTATTGGAGGGGAGCTCAATCAAAGCTTGGAAAAAAGATTGCTTGTGAAGGTGAGAGGATTCACACTTAGAGGGAGTTTGAGTACGTTGTATTAAGAGAATCTCATACAAACTTTGGAGTTATTGTTGAAGTGAAAGGATCTTAAATATAGAAGGAACCTAAGTTGAAACTGAAGATCAACAAGTACTCTGGAAGTTCTTTTCCACCGAGCACCCTCTACTTAGTTGTAGGAGATACTGCATTGAACTAAGTTACCTATCTCTATATCTTTTGTTACAAAATCAACAAGTAAGAAATACAGAGAAACATAAAGAGAGATCGACACACAAACATACATGGTTCACTAACACTGTGTTAGCTACGTCCACATGATAGAGAGAGAATAATATTATTAGAGAGAATATTCTTATAGTACAAACTGCCCACTAGATTAGAAAATTTATATATTGTACGTCTTTAAATTTTAGAGTCATAATTGTAAATAACCATAAATAATTATACATCGAATACGAATTGTAAATAGTTTTGACTGCAGTTTGATATGAAAGAAATGATTAAACAAAAAAAAAAAAAAAAGTGAATAAAAGCCAAACTTGGAAAGCAATTGTTACAACTAGTTGGTCTCTTTCAGATGTCACTAATTAAAATAGTGCTAAGCTACTAAGCTAGAAAATGATTGGATAAAAAAGATCGTAATACCTATACTTGGGCTAAAGAGGCTTTAGATATATTAAAGAACAATTGTTTCAAATGATAAAATTGTTAAAAATATATATAAATATAAAAAAATGTCACAGTCTATCAGTGATAGATGATAATAGTCGTCTATCAATATTTATCACCATCAATGATATTTTGGTATATCTTTTGATAGACAGACCTAAAAAGAGAAACGAGATTTGTCCTTTTGTTTGAACTAAATGAGACCTTTGTGGAGAATTGATCTATAAAACCTAATCAATGAAAGACAGGAAACATAAGAGAGCAAAGCATTCAAACCCTTTGGTCAAATTTGTGTTTGGTAGATTCTGAATTCCTAGAAATTATTCCTAAGCGATAAACTCAAAAAATAGGAGTTCATATAGCACAACACCAATAAATTTTGCTATATTTACAATTCTTTTTAAAATGTGATTATATATTTAATTATTAATCTTAAAAAATGTTATCAATTGCAATTAAAAAAATAAAAAATAAAAAATAAATTATTGGATTAGGCCAAATGGCCTTCAAAATGTGAATAGCCATGAAAGAAAACGTTAATAAAATATCTTTGATAATATCCACAATTTCAATGTTCAAATATGAACCATAGACACATTTGCATGCTAACTTAGATATGCAATTCAACCATTTAACTAACCCAAATCAAATGTTCTGATAATCACTATAACAAAAAACTGAAATCAGAAATGATATATAGACAAAGATCAGCAACTACAGTCAGCAACCAAATACATTAGTAGGATAGGGATAGGGACAGGAGGCAATTCCATGGCATAAAATGATTATTAACTTGGCATTGACATGCCTTTCGTTTTCCCTCGATAAACTTATTTTTTGTCATCTCCCCTCGCCTATTAATCGATGAGTTACGTTACGTTCCGTTCCCCGCGATGTGTAACAATAGCCTGTGCATTTTTCTATGGCATATTATATGTCAAACAAGAGTGTTTATAAGCAGAGCCATTGGTTAATCCCACTGCAAATTCGCAGCGAGTCAATATGCTGACCAAACGTAATACTCTTTCCTAATCTCTAGAGAATAAGGAAGATCTCAAACGAAAAAACTGTCCCGTCACCATTCGCCAAATAGCAGGACCCAAGTGGGTGGAACGGCATAATCATGTACAAGCGAGATCCCAGTATGTAGTAACTGCATTGTGCCAACACTATTTCAAAGTAGAGGAGCCAACTCTGGAACCTGACAACGAGCTAGAACCGACGAGGGTTTCCGAGTTGCTCGACTGTGTTTCAGAGGATGGTCTCATCCAAATCTTCACATGTCCTTCTCGGCATGCTGTGAGAATAGACTCTTGGGTGAATAGTAAGCCTGACAAGGGTTCGGTATGGACACGGTGAGCTACTACTGGAGAAAGTTTAGGAACGTCCCTCATGCATGGAGCAGGTTGAAGAGTGCCTAATGGGGTAATGCTATCCCAATGAGCTGACTGGCTTCCGGTGCTAAATGTCGGGGATCCACCGGGAGGGCACCGCCGAAGGGGAACCACAATTTCATCCATCGACAAGTCCCATAAGAGCAATTGTGTGTCCTGAGAAAATGTACATACTTCCTAATTATATTTGAGGAGAGCGTATGTCTAGCAAGTACAGTAACAAGAAACTACGATCCCAAGAGAAGAATGATCATTGCCAAACATGAAAAATTTTAGAAGAGAAGTGATTTTAAGATATGTCAAATCCAAAATCACTTTTAAACATACCCCAATGACATAAAAAGTGAATACAAAATCAGTACTTGTGATTGCCAACCAATTGAGACAGGAAGTATGAATCTTGTAAACATGATCCATAGAAGGGTAAAAAAAAAAGAAAATGTATTTGTAGATGACGATGAATCGGTAGAATATATTTAGTTTCTTGTTGTGCAAAATGGATATTATACTGAAGGATTGTCTTAAAAGAGAGATCGCACAAAGATTCCACTGAACAAAATTTACTTTCCAAATAAAGCATCAATATCCACTTGACTAAACTAAGACAGCAAAATCACAATGACAATTTGAAGTTCAATATTACTTCACCTTTTGTTGATTTTTTCTTTTTCATCAAGTATGACAAGAAGCAAGGGGCATACTGAAGTCTGAAGGTATAGTATAGTAATTACCTGACCAACAGAACCAAACCGGTAAACAACATTTTCCTCTGTGTCGTCTGATGTTGGTGATGACCAATATGAATCAAAAGCCACACCACTGACCTGAAGTAAGAAGTCAACAAAATGCAAAGGCTTGAGACTAAAACCCAATAACCATCAAAACAAAGAATGAGGTTCTAGAGTGACAATGTAATGATACATTATGAGGTAACAAGCTTTCTTGTTTGATTGCGAGTGATGCACAAAATGTTTGGCAATTTTATAAAACACGAAAATACAATTACTCATGTACATTTGAGGTAAACATCAAAACATAAAGTAAAATACGCAAGTAAACATAAAAATATATGTTTAAATTTAAGAAACATTGCAAATTATATATATATTAGTAAAACGACTCAGATCTCGATGACTAGGCATAAATTTGTTTTCATAAGGAAAGTTACAAAATAGTCCTACTTTTTTTCAAGGAGGTCATGACCAAGAAGAGGTTAAAAATATCAAAGGCAAAAACTTGTTTATTCACCATAACAGAAATAGATCAATGCAAGCGTCTATTCCATAGTCCTCCATTAGTCATAGGAGGTTTGCCGATTGCAAAAGGGAAGTACTATACTTGTTTTATAAAGTGTATTTGCGGACATTCAATTTCTTGAAGAACTTTTTACCCATGAATTATGTCCCTCGCCCCATGCCACCACCTTCCTATCTTCCATGCTCCATACTGTGACAAGATCGTCTTCACCACCAGTTAAGATATATTTTCCATCCCCACTGAGAAATAAAATTAAAGGGTTATTCACAACCTTTATGATCCTTTAGTATATGGATAAACTTGAACAAAAATGACCAAAAATATAGCAAATGCAACAAGAATGTTCCCAAAAGTACCATGCATCCACGTACCTCCATGTACAACAAAGAAGAGCACCATAATAACTTTTGCCACCACATATCAACTGATCTTTTGAATAATCAAATACCCGTAAATATCCTACAGTTAGCATTAAAAATTAGGATCAAGATTTTGAAAATTCTTAATCACATCATGAAGGGCAGTATTAAGAGGATACCATCTCTACCAACGGTTGCCAAATATACTCCATCAGTCGAGAAAGCAACATTGTTGATTGATCCTTGGCAAATATGCCACCTAGCAATTGGATTGCTCTGCCAAAAAGTAAATGAATAAACACAAAAAAGAGGCCACAAGATGCATTTAATCACAGGAACTGTTGATGCAGTTGTACTAATAATTCCTAAATAAGCAGCAAGAGATGTAATGGCAATCAAATAACCAAGATTTGTATTGCAGGGTGGGTTAAATTCATCTTGAAGAATGGGAATAAGTTGAAAATAAGACGGGCAAAGAAATTGGGATGAAATTCATGGGAGTTCGTACCTACCATAAAAAATTTTAAATGTTCAGCACTTCACTTATACATAGAAACATTAGGAAAATCTGATGACGTGTGTTTTTTTTAAAAATGAAAGTTCTACTTGAGACCATAGACCATCGTAAGTGATTTGTAGACAGCCAAAACTCTTGAGGAAAAGAAACTCTCAAATGAAATGGCATTCTTCGAAATTGAAATTACCATTGTTTAGTCTAGATTACCACAATTGCAAAAAAAAAACAAAAAACAAAAAAACAAAAAAAAAAAAACAAAGCAACTAAGTGGCTCCAACTTACAATTAAACAAATGGCATTTTCTTAAAAACTTTTCCCAGTACTTTCCTTAGAGAATGAAAAAATAATGAATCCCCATCCGACAATTAAAATTTTAATGTTTTCTGAACGACAACATTCATCAAGCCATTACAATTTATCTGGCTATTTTATAATGTAGTTTTTAAAGTGTTTTTCAGGTTACACTTCGCCCTAATTTTCTATTAGACATCACTACTGAGCACATGGCTCGAATTAATTAAAAGAAAAGAAGGAAAACTTTAGTGTCGTCCATAAAAAGACAAAGGATCCATGCTACAGATTTATCTAATTAAATTTATTGTGCATATTACCCGAGAAAAACCCAACAAAGAGACAGAAATTACATTGTTTAACCTGTCTACAATCAATGCAAATAGAGTGGGATAAACATCATTTTATTATCTAAAACCCGATGGGGAATAAATACTTTTTCAGATTTCTAGAAGTTAATTTTGATATCATGATACAAATTCAATTCCACTAATTTCCTAGCAAACCAGGAGTTTTTTTAAATAAGTTCATTGCAGCATTGTATATCATTGGAAATGGATGAATATTAATGCCAAAATAATTTGGTTTGACTACCTTACTGGACCGTGCATGTGCCACTGAAAATTGAGTTTGATCCTTTATGACAGGGAAAGAAGTGTCAACGCTAGCATCCTTACTCTGAAACATAAGCAATTTAGCAATTCATCCTGTGGAACAGATAAGTCAACAAGAGCAGAAAGACAGCCACATTTATCAAAACAAGCTTGCCTTTTCATAGACATACAAATTTCCGTCAGCATGAGCAACAACAAAAGCACCATCACTTTTTGGAATCCATGCAATGCTGGTACATCGACTGTCAAAAGCAAGCAAATCAATATCAATAATCACACACATGACCGAAAATCATCAAAGATAGAGAAGAGGTAAAAATTTAAGTGGATCAATATCTGGCCAACCTTTTTTCAACTTATGATACAGTTAACTAGTTAGATTAAGTTCTTTTTTCCTTTTGTATACCCATGTTTATTCTTTTATGTTTCTCAATGAAAGCTCAATTTTGCATCAGCAAAAACAGATTCAGGCAGAGAAACTGCAAGTCATTATCGTGATAAAAATGCCACATCCCTGTACTGGTAATGCTCATGGATGAAGCTTGTGGAGGATAGGGAATGTTCAACTACAATATCTTGAACAATATTGTGTACCAATTTCCTAAACCGGTTACTATCATCTGACTGAGATGCAAGCATGAAAGTTTTCTAATTGATCTTATTTACCACTAAATAGAACCTCAGTTTTATTTCAATAACAAATATAAAAAGAATGATATCGCCTGCTCTTTCTTGGAATAATAGAAAGAATCTGGCTAAACGCACTAGACAATCAATATGAAAAGTTTCACACAACTAATTTAATCTTCAGAAACTGCACGCCAAGTAGCTCACATAAAATAAGTGTAACTAATAATCAAGGTAGAATGGGCAAAGATGTCCATGAAATGCTCATTTCACACACTGAGGAATCAGAAAACATATACAAAGCAGATAGATGATTAAGAGGAAAAAAATGTATAGCTAGTATTCTTGCCTGTTATTGACACTGCCCTCTTTGTTATAATGTTGGGCTCCAACAAGCTTCTTCCCAACATCTTGTAACTGCTGTCTTAAAGATACCGAGTATACTAGCATAGAGAATAAGCAATTCAAACACCGATTCCTCCAGAAACAAATACAACAAATCAAGCATAGGAAAGTGTGTTTACCATCTCCAGAATTCAATCCAATAAGTAGGTCATGACCATCCTTAGCTTCAGGATCAAAGGCATGGCAGATAGGATTTGAATTGCTAAAGTGCAAGGACTTTATAGGATCCTAAAAAAACACCAAGAAAACTCATAAAGCGAACACACATACAAGCAATCAGAATAGAAGGAATTCCATGCTGTACCACGTTGGTTACCTTGTCCGGTGAATTGAGGTCGCCAATGAAGATGGTATCTCCAACATTAAAAATCAAATAGGTTCCTTTACCATCATAGTTGGGGTTAAGAATGGAATGGCTGCCATTTGAGCCTACAAGTGAGCCACTTCTACTAGTTCCATTAACAGCTTTACCAGTACCATTACCACCTGCAAACCCAATCGCTCGAACCCCATTTCCACCTCCAACCCCAAGGAACTTTGCAGCCGCATATCTCACTCCACTACTCGCACTCGCACTAGAACTCGAACTCGGAGCTGGACCAGCCTGTGCCGGCTTGTCCTTGAGCTGCGCCAGAGTCACCTAAAATCCAAACCAAACAAAATCAAAGAACAATCGGAAACGCAGAAATTCAAGGAACGTAACAATAGACTCAACAATTTAAAAATCGAATTGCGTAGTGAATCGAAAAAGGGGGAAGTACCTGAGAGACTGATTTGCCATGAGAAAAAGGAAGAAAACCAGGAGGATGAGTCTTCTCATAATGAAGCTTGTACCGTCCTTCAGGGGTTTTAAAATAGGTTTTGAGACCTTGCGATTGTGAATTAACATTCGTTGTAGAAGTCGACGACGACGAAGACGCCGTCGTCGCTCCCGTGTTCGACATCAATCCGACACTATTGCTGTTGAAGCTACTGTTATAGCCGTTGTTCATCATCTTCATCGCCGAAATTTCATCAAAAACAAAACTCAATCATCTAAAAGAACGAAAAGGAAAATCACAGACGAAGAGAACACAATCCCACAACCGTTGATTATCAGTTGTGAGGCAAAAATTGAAGGTATACGGCGGAGTTTACGGCGGCGATAAGGGTCCAACGGCGGCGGGATTGAGAAAGGGGGGGTTTGGGCGGTTCTCGATCTACGGAGGAGGAAGAAGAAGAGAGTGGAACGTAATGGAAATGGTTTTAGTTATTTTGGGTAATGGGGAGAAGGTGGACTTTTTGGGGTATAAGAAAAAAAGTCATCAAAATGGACGGTTGTGATTGAGTTGATTGAGTGTCAGAACTGTCATTGAGATGGAGGAGATTTTTGGCCGTTGATTTCGAGGTAAGTTTGCTGGCCGTTTGATTGGTGGACTTCTTATAGTTGTTTGACTCATTTTGCGAGGATCCAGCTTTCACCCGGTTTATAGGCTTAATCTCGAAATTTGGATTTTCCCTAACAACGAAATAATAATAATAATAATAATAATAATAATAATTCCTAAAATTTGCACAAACCACCCTAAAGTTCGATATTATTACATTTTTAACTTTTAATTTCATCAATCATTCGTTAATTGTTAAAATTTTATATTTACCCTTTTGGAATTGAACTAGTATGTAAAATAAATATTTTTCTAATTAAAGAACAATTTTTAAAATATTTAGAAATTAACATTAAATTCTTTTATATTTATCGTTGTTCTTGGTTACAAATTGAAATAGTATTTTTTTCTCGATATTAGAGATTCGATTTTTCATCTGCACAGTTGTTGCACTAAAAAGATGAAATTAAGTTTTGATTCATATTAAAAAAATATTATACTATTGACATGTCGTAAGTTTGACGTTGTTATTGAGAAGCATTCAAAACTGATAATTAAAATATTAATATCGACAATAGCAACATTTTAAATTTACAAGTATACCAACATTAACACTAACATCGGGTTTGATTGCAATAAATAACAAACTACACAAGCTTATTAATTGAATAAAATGTTTACGGGTGTAATTGTAATACATACACATATTTCATGGGCTATTTTCAAATATATAGCAAAAATATTACAGTTTATCCATGATGGACAGTAATAGATCAAAATAGACTACTATTTGTGTCTATCTATCTTAGATAGAGATAGCAGTCCATTTTGGTCTATTGTGTTTTATCACATATAGACTGTGATATTTTACTATATTTGTAAATATTTTTAGAAGTTTTGTCATTTAAAATAATTTTCCTAGTTCAGGAATAATTGATCAAATTAAAAATTTTAAGGTGTATTTGTTACAAATCTCCTAGTTCATTGATTTTTTTTTTCAATTTTCCTTAATATTAATAAAAAAAGTATTAAAAATTTGAAATCATATTACTAGAAAAAAGAAAGTTTAATATTTTTAAATTAAGGAAAATATACTTTTAGTCTCTACAGTTCGAGGTTGATGTCTATCTAGTCTTTTGAAATAAACAATCTAACCCTTGAGATTTGAAAAATGTGTTTTGTAAGGTGCCTAATGTTATTTGACGGTTAGTTGACTAACAAAACGGAAAAAAAAAAAAAGTGGCATGTATATTGGGTTGACAAATTTTGAAATGAGTTTTCAATTTTACTAATTTTATAATAAACCATTGATGAATCATTTGAATGGTAGGTATTGTTTCATAAGTATAGATATTAAATATCTAGGATGCCAACTCAACGTGTTACAACATCATTTTTATGTTAGTCAAATTACTTTCTAAGTGCTTTAGTGTGAGGTCATGTCCGAATTTTTATGGGTTCTAATACCAAATTAGATAACATGAAGTTTCATATTTATTGAAAATTTGAATTGGCTATTTTTTGTTGAATAGTGCTTTGGAGGATGTCTCACAATATGTCCCAAAGGTTGTCTAACAAGATGTTGATTTTGTAGAATATTTCTTTCGTTATTTGAAATATTATGTGTATTATTTTCTCTAGATTGCTTTCATTGTTTATGTAACGGCCCGAATTTAGGATGAAGACATGAATGAACCAATATCACATCTGAATGAGACGGATCCTGAGGGCATGAAAGTAAGGTTAAGAAATGCTTAAAATAATTTGAAGTAACTACCTATACTAACAAGGTGCACCTTCCTTTTTGATGGCTTAATCATAGGAACTCCAAGATTAAACGTGTTTAACTTGGAACAATTTTATATTGGGTGACCTCTTGGTAGTTTTCCTAGGATGCATGTGAGTGAGGACAAAACATGCTGAAAGGACCCGTGTTGGTTTATG
Organism: Cucumis cinereus; assembly: GCA_037974625.1. NCBI lineage: Eukaryota > Viridiplantae > Streptophyta > Magnoliopsida > Cucurbitales > Cucurbitaceae > Cucumis > Cucumis cinereus. Next base: position 1,983,132 of record JBBPDJ010000004.1, read on the forward strand.
TGGACAAATTTCACACTAATAAGCCTTTAATACAAGCAATGATGATGGTGTCAGGTCGTAGGGGAATGTCGGGGTCGTTAATTGCCAAATCTGAATTCTGAATCCTGGTCAAATCCTGGACCTCGGGCGTTACAATTTATTATGTTGTCAATTTTGAATGGTGATATTTTTCATCTTTATGTTCTATTATTTAAGAGCAAGAAGTTGTCTTGCTCGGGGCTAGGGTTGTCACTTGTATGTTGTGAGAGCTAGAAGCATTATTAAGTTTTGATAGCAGAACCAATCTCTCGATTTTCCAACAATAGTAAAGCAAGAAAGATATTGCATTAGTGGCACCTTTATGTATTGTTCTTGAGGTCTTGATTCATTCACGAGAAGTGTTCCTTATTTTTCGGGAAACCTAAGACATTATTGATTGAGAAGGGATTCTCATCCTTGAGGGGATCCTAAGGTAATATAGGTCAAGAAATTGTACTCAAACTTATGGGGAACCTAATTCTTCAAGTGAATGTGTATTCAAAAGAAGGAAGAAAGATAATTCTTGGTGAGGGCATCTCACACATTTGTGGAGATCGTAAGTGTTTCTTCACTAATATTCACATACTTAAGGGAACTTAAGTTCTAGCAATAACGAGTCTCACATCTAGGGGGAGTCTAGGTGATCAGATAAGTTAGGCTCAACATGTGGTAATGTAATTATCATTAATTTAAAGATAAGTACAACATTGTAAACATTTGACTTTTTCATATTGGTGAATTTGTCTTTTTCAGACACATTGGCCCCAAATGTTATCACTAAACTAGGTTACCAAACCCCGAGTGTTCTTCGCTTGATTTATTGTTTGCTCTTTACTTGTTGTCTCTATGATTACTAGGACTATTTACTTAACATTTGTATTGTGTGTGACGAATCACCTTAATAATTTCAATTTCAAAACAATTGACTTAAACAGAAGTTGTATATCTCATAAACATGTGAGTTTCATTGTTTTTTTCAAGATGAGATCCTCAGCACATCACATTGGAATGAAAGACAATAAATGTATGTGGACTTGAGCATGATGTAAAGTAAAAATATCTCTGCAGTTGCTAAAACCCTAGAGATTCACATGAGGTGAGAGTTACTAAACATGCACCCTCATTAATGATTAAATTAATTAACAATTAAGTGAAATTAATATTTGATTAATCTTCAAGTTTTTTGGTTGAGTTTTTATTTCTTTGAATATCCAAATAGAATGGTCACAAAACTCCCTTTTCTCTTCATGGTGTCTCCAAGATGTGATAAAAGCATGTAAATCTACTGTGGATCTCACTCGAGATGGATTGAGAAACCTACTTGAACCACTTTTCAAAAAACATGCTAGTTTTGTAAGACGAAAACTCGATAGTGCTATTTTTATAATTTTTTCCTTTCAATCCTCGATCATCTAAATGTGTATATTTCAATTGTACCTAAATTCAACATCATAAGTCATATCGTTTCAACTTACTTAGGATTAATGCTCATGTTTTCTACTATTTATTTCTAATTTTTAATTGTTTCATATATCCACACGTATAACACTATTATTCTATTTAGTCTTTTTATTTTAATGTTTAGGTCTTTATTTTATATCAATCTGGACATAATTCAACCAGTTAAAGTTATATCACCAATCATGAAGATGTTTAAATCTCCAACCCTAGAACGTTGAACCAAGGAAACCATATCTTACATAATTATTTAATTTATCAAGAACTAAATTTGAATATTATTAAAATGGTTCAAACTAAAAAAGGGGGAAAATATCGCTCTAAACTACTAAGTAATGGATTAAGTTTTTCCTTCACAATGTCTCAATCTTTTTTGGGGAATTGGAAGAAATGGCAAAACGGGAGGTCACCTTGAATATATGGCAAACAACGTGGAGATTAAGATTTATGGCAAATCACCAAATATGTGTTATGACTATTCCAAAAACGCCCCTCTGTAATCTTCCATCCGCGATTGAATAAAATTCGTTAATGATAGATTTTCGTATATTTAGGAAAAATAGTTATATATTTGTTTCTTAAAAGAGAAATCTTTCTACATTTATATCTATATATATATATTTTTTAATTTTAAAAAGATTATCGTTGGTTTCAATTAAGATAATTGATTTGTGAAAATATCTTTTGATTTTGCACCCATTAAATAATGTCTTTTAAGACTCTTCAACTTGATCGAAATTCTGAGATTTCACTATTCATTCTGCATCGCCTTCTTCTGCTATTTTCTGCGTTTTTTTCATTTTCTATTCTAGGTACACACATTCTTCTAATTTTGCCAAACAATTCTTATCTTCCAGTCCACATGACTTCAGCGATGATCTCCACTCTCTATTCTCTATCTTCCACAGCAGTCCCACCCTCCCATCTCCATCTATTTCCCTCTCCGTCGGCCATCATCTTCTTTTTGTTCACCGCTCCACTCTTCAGACATCATCTCTCCCATCTGAGGTCCTTTCAATTTTTTTATGAACTTTGATTGTGTTTTTAAATTGTGTTTTTGTTTTCAAAAACACAATCATTCACAAATTATAATATTAAAAAATAAAAATGTATATGAAAAATCTAAATTTCCATCCAAGTGGTTCTTAACCCGTTGGTCGTCTCTGATGCCAAATTCAGAAAAGGGGGGCCCATACAACTACTCCCCATCCAGTCAAGAAAACTGGTAAAACTTCTGCTGCTAAGTCGGAGACCCCAAAATCTAGTGGCCAGTTCTCTTGCAAATCCTGTGACAGGTAACATTTGTCTTTATTGATTACTTGATGAAACTGGAAGCATTCTTATGTTGTTGATATCATGTTCTCTTAATTTATTAGATTGTTTGGTTCCGATGGTGCACTTCAGCCCCACAGTAAAGCTAAGCATGGGGCTAAGTAAAACAAAGAGTGGCATACATTTGAACAGGTTCAATATGTTTCTTTCTAGATAGGTTGAAATTCTATCGAGGGTTGGGATTGTAGAACGAGAATGATTGTTCAAACTGAGTGGGAGATTAATTGATTTTGATAAATGTATGCTTGTTTGTTGGTCTAATTATGGTATGTACTCGTAGTATTATTCTTCGAAACAATGAATGATGTAGGATTGCGATCTGTTCATGGGCTTGCGTTCGATCTTCCTTGAGGGCATTAACAACTTTAGAGCTGAAACCACATCTTGGATCATCTGGTGTACTCTTCGTAAAAAGCATAAGTAGGGAAGAAGCGGTTAGTTTTTTCAGACGATCTTCAAAATAGTGTCTTTCTTGATGATTCCTTTATTTTCTAAGACTTTCCTAAGTTCTCCACTTCTCTGCATTTGCAAAACAATATCATGATGGAAATTTTGAGAAGCAGAGAGAGGACTTGAGTCTGTGGCTTCGGCGGTGGCGATGGCGGTGGGTGGCGAAGTTGGTCGCCGCTGACGGCGGCGGGAAGGTTGAAAGGGCATTTGGGGGTGATGATCTACAGACATGGTTCAGAAGATTCTGACTTTCGAGAGTGGGTGATGATTTGCCGATTTGATTCTCAACCTCTCGGTGACTTTCTTTGCGACGGGAATGGAAGGTTCTAGAGCAGGCCATTGAACGCGCCAAAAGTCGTTCACAGACTCCTAGTCAACACCTCGCCATTAAGCAAACCCAGAATTTAAAAATTGTTCACTACAGACCCAAAATAGTAAGAAGAAAGAATGAAGGCAGCGGCGATGAGACCTGGAGTTTTGGTGAAGAGAAATAAAGTAGATGAAGGAATGCGAGGAAGAAGATGGGGAAAAATGGTGACCCATTATTTTCGCCATTGGGGAAATTATGAAGTTTGTTTGTGTGTGTTCTATGAACAGAGTAAAGTGACAGATATGGTGAGGTTGTGGGGAACAAATACAAGGTATGTGTGATCTATGAACAAAATAAAATAATGTGTGTTCTATGAACAAATACATGGTATTTGTTTAGTCCATATGCATATTGTTTTTTAGTTATTTGTTTAGTCCATATGCACACATAAGATACTGTATTTGTTACATCTTCTAGGATACTGTATTTGTTACATCTTCTAGGATACTGTATTTGTTACATCTTCTAGGATACTGTATTTGTTACATCTTCTA
>JBBPDJ010000004.1:1987700-2070247 GCA_037974625.1 Cucumis cinereus
CCAGGATACTGTATTTATTACACCTTCCAGGATACTGTATTTATTACACCTTCCAGGATACTGTATTTATTACACCTTCCAGGATACTGTATTTATTACACCTCTAAAACGACTAGGATACTGTATTTGTTACACCCTCTAGAATAATGTATTTGTTACACTTTCTAGGATACTGTATTTGTTACACTTTCTAAAATACTGTATTTGTTATTATCGCAAATGCAAGGTATTTATAGGACGTTTTTATGTTGAAAATTGGTTGTTCAATTTTAAATTTACTGTACACGTACTAGAATAATTGTTATTTTAAATGTTTGTGGTTTATATGTTTTTTAAAAAACATAATTTATTTTGAAAGTATTATATTTTTTTATAGTTACTCGATTTTTCAATAATAATTATTTATAGGAATATGGTTAAGATTTTATAGGAATGATTTGAATTTTAGAAATATTAGAATTTAAAAATATATTTTTTTAATAGTAGTAAAATATGGGTTGTTAGGATTTGAATTTTAGATAATTAGAATCAGTTAGGGATATTTTGGTCAATCATTAATTCATAATTAGTAATTTAAAAATCCATTTTGCTATTTTTATAATTTTAAACTTTTTTTACTATTTTTCAAAATGAAACCTTATATTTTGCTATTTTTCATGTTGTCCCATCTTTTTCATCATGTGTTGGTCTTTTAGTTATTGGGCCTTAGTTCTCAAGCCCATTTTGTTAATTTTCAAAGCCCATATGAAGTTATGATATAATACTTTGAAGACCTATCTTTTCAAGATTTTGACATGTAGGTATGATGATGTCATTGAGAAAACAATGCAAGTGAAAGTTACTAGCTTAGTATTTGAACTTTTATGGTCGATTTGGAACTTCATGATTTTGGACATACAAATAATCAATTTTTTTTAGTACAACAATTGTGGGGATGAGGGATCGAACCTTCCAACCTCTAGGATTGAAGGTCGTGTCAATTATCATTAAGCTAAATTTATTTTGACTGTGAATAATCAAACTTGAAGCAACCATCAACTCCACTTGAAAATTATCACTACTAACGTCATGGAGAATAAATGTCATTACAACAATTACGTTGATGCTAAAATTCAGACAGAAAAATACACCTATCTTTCACGTGAAACTACCAGTTATTTTTAAGGGAGAAGAATATGACATATAAAGAAAGAAAATTTATATATCGACCGGTGTGGCATTTTTCAGAGACACTCCAATGCTTAAGTCGAAGAATAAAAGAATGTGGAAGCTAGGAAATTTATGAGTATGATTCAAGTTATTTTATACAAAGCTATAATAATATATTTATAAAGATGATTGATGACGTAAATTGTTTCGATAGGGTTTCAAAGTTGCATTTAGAATAATCCTACAACTTGCTAGGTCAAGGGGTGCGCCTTATTTCACGTCTGGTTTTAACCACACATTAAAACTTTCAATAGAACCTATTAGATACAAACTTCATGAACACATAATTTTAATTTGACCTAATTTCATGAACCTAGCTCTAATAACACCCCAATCATAACAACTACTACAATAATATTCAAACAGCCATATATTATCCCCATGAAGAAGGTCTTTGCATGGCCCAACACAAAGCTCCATTCTACAAGTTAAACATGGTGGCTCCACTCCACTCCACTCCACACAACCATTTGAATAAAATAATAATTCAAACAAACAAAGTCTTGAACAAGAAACACATACATAGTAACTTACAAAAAAGGAAATTCTGGTCGTTGGTCCCTTTGTTTTATTGCTTCGAACAAAATAGCTTCAAATGTGGTTATCCAACAAACTATTCTCATATCATTTCCATAATTAATAAATATTTATTACATCTCTCTCTTCTCCTAAACTCCATGCAATATTAATATTTTATTTATATATATAAAAACTATTTCAAACTTACTTCAAACCCTAAAACGACTCATCAACTTACATATGAAAGTTTTTTTTTTTTTTTTAATTCACCAACAAAAGAATTGAGCTAACTCTTGTGACAAAACATTCCAACAACTATTCCTTTGCATGAAAGGTCAAAATTTTGACCTTTTCTTTTCGTTTGGTAATGCTTAATTTGTGTCCTTTTTTTTTTTCTTTTTTTCAATTTTAATTCTAGATGTTTTAACGGATTCAATTTTGTTAGGGTCTATTTTCATATATAACAAAATGAATCAAAATATTTACAAAATATATCAAAATTTTAGAATTTATCAATCAATGTCACTGATAGATACTGATAAAACCCTACGAATGTCTATCATTGATAGTTTTTTTAAAATTTTGTTATATTTGTAAATATTTTCAATAATTTTGTTATTTAAAATTATGTCTATTTTTTTTTTCAATTATATTGTTACGCTAAACATTGAAAAGTGAAAGTACATTAAAGTTAAAATTGCTTGGATGATTTTGTAATTTAGGTTTCATACATTCCATTTCTATATTTTAAATGTAAATTTAGTGTCTTATACTTTCTATAACAGTTAGAATTAGTCAATATTGTTTAAGATTTACAGCACAAAAGTGAAAGTTTAGAATTTTATTAGACATAAACTTCATATTTATATATATATATATAGAAAAGATAATTGCAAATATAGTAATTATATTCAAAATATTAGCATATATAACAACATTTTAAAAAAATCCAAATATAGTCAAATCTGTCGAAATCTGTCAATAATAGAAGTCTATCTCTCATAGAATAGACCATGTTGCAAATAGTAGTCATAAGAGTCTATCAGTGATTTTGCTATATTTGCAATTTGTTAAAAATGTTTCTATATACTTAATTATTATAATAATTATCCTATATAAATAAGTAGAGATCAATTGAGTTCTTAAAATTTCAAATTTATTAGATATTTATTAAAATTGATCAAGATTTAGGAATCTAATTTACACTTTTAAAAATTTATGGACTAGTATCTAATTTTAGAAAGTGAACTTAGAATTTAACTTTACTATTTTTATGCCTTAAATCACTATTTACATATACATTAAACAAATTTTTATTCTTTGCTGGCTATTTGTTGAGAAATTATTGCTAATAACAAAACTGACGAAAATATTTACAAAATATAATAAAATTTTAGAATCTATCAATGACATATAATAATAGAATTATATCAGTATCTATCAGTATTTAATAGATGAATTCTAAAATTTTGCTATATTTTGTAAATATATATTATGATTTATTTTGTTATATTTGAAAGCAATCCTACTTTTAATTTTATTATTATTTGATTTATTTTCCATCTCATAATATGAGAACAAGATGCATTATTAATATTAATATATATGGTCGAGATGATTCAAGTTTAAACCACAAGTTTATTTCTAGAAAATATCCAAATGGAAAATTGCAATGATTTTGACTCTTAACAATGATTTACTTGATTTCAACCACTATGTGAACTACAATTTCCACCCATATATGAAAACGAGATATCCTCTCTTTCTATTCTTATTTCTTTTAGATTTTATTTTAGTATCCTTAAGAAATGGTTTTGACCTCCAAAAAAAATAGTTGTTAGGGATAATCATCGTCGATATATCTCCACAACGGTATAATAGTAGCTTTTGTTTTTTTTCTTTTCGTGCAAAAGATCTGATAGTATTAGTTGTCATCACGTATATATTCTGATTTTTCTCTTATCTAGACCAACGGTTCTTTGTCTTATTTGTTATGTGGGTAAAGCTAAACGAGAGAAGGATAAATAGTTTGGAATCAATTATTCTAACAAGTTTGAATATAGTTTACATCTTTTTCGAGTTTTGACTTTTTTTTTTGTTATTTATTAATTTCAATCGATATTTATTTAATACATGATATTTCAAATTATTTTTCCTTAATTTTGAAAGATTTCGTTTATTTTCTTCTAAATTTGTAGTTAACAAATTGATCATCTCTTAATTGAAGTCTCAAGTATATAAGTCAAATATAATGATAATATATATTGAAAATGTATACCTCGCTTAAACCATGATTTTTAGTGAAAATTTAAATATACATCATACGTATTATTCGGTATATATATAAAACGATATATAGTATAAAATACCTTTTTCATGCACTTATTAAATAGATATTGGTTAATCTTTAGACTATTCAAATATATAATGTTGTTCATATATCAAATATGTCTTATTTTCTTTTTCGAAACTTGCTAATTCTTACTTCATAAAAAAGAACACCGTTTCGGGAAGTTCATTACTACAAAAAGCCTAAAACTTCTCTTACACGTTTTTTTTTTGTATTATCATTATTATTATTATCATCATATATTCTTCTTAAAGAAATGAACGGTAAAGAGGATTGAAAAAGTAAATTGAACCACACTTTTATGTAAAATAATACTCCATTAAATTACTATTAACGTAAAAATAGAAAAACGTCGACTTATTTACATGGACTATATGTGTAGGAGGCCTTCGTTTTTACTACAAATCAATGCATACTAAATCAACAAAATATGATTGCTAACATGCAAGAAAAATTTGAAAGAGTTGAATTGAAGGGCAAGAAGTTGAAAGCAAAAAAAAAAAAAAAAAAAAAATGTAAATATTATTGATTATCTTAGACACCACTCTAAAGTGGTTCTAACAACCCTTCTAGTTCTAGCTGGCCCTTTCCCCCCTCTTAGAATGCATATGTCCATATCAAAATTAAGTGTGTTTCTCTATCACCTTATTACTCCATTGACAAAACCAAACACTTTCACCCTTTTCTCTACTATATATACATATTCATAATCCATTCCCAAAATCACCTCAAAAATCATTCATTCCCACAAATTTCTAAACCCTTACTACTTCAATGGGTGTCTCTAATCACAACTTGATTTTCTTCTTCTTTTGTTTCATTTTGTATTCATGTGTGATTCCTAAGTTGGTATTTGGTGGCACAACAAGGCATTACAATTTTGAAGTAAATATATATATGTTTTTTTTTTGTCAATTAATTTGATTTGTTTTTTGGATAGTTTAATGATGTTGGATTGTGTTTAATGTTTTGATGTTTTAATTGTCAGATTAAAATGCAAAATGTGACACGTTTGTGCCATACAAAGAGCATTGTGACAGTGAATGGCAAGTTTCCTGGACCTCGTATTGTTGCTAGGGAAGGTGACCGATTACTTATCAATGTGGTTAACCATGTCCCCAACAATATTTCTATTCATTGGTAATATATACTATTTTATATTTTATGTTTTTATATTGATGCTTATTTCACATTCTTGATGTTATTAAAGAAGGAAAATCTCTTTCTGTCGGTCTCTAGGTTTTAAGTTTTGTTTTCAATTGATTTTCGGATTTTAAAATGTTACACTTTTTACCTTTGAATTTTGATTTTCATTAAGTTTTTTAGGTTTCAAAATACCGTATCTTTAATGGGAAAGTTTCTAATATTACGAGAAGATGAAATAGATGAAAGTTTACTAATGTCTCGTGTAAACATGTTTTTTAAAATTAATTAATAGACATCAATATCAAAGATGACATAGAATGAATATTTAGTGAAAATCAAGAGTAAAAGTGTAAAAAATCTTGATTTGAACAAAACGAATTGTAAAGAGTATCTTGATTTGAAATCTAGTGATCATCAAATGAAAAACTAAACTCAAAATTTCGAGAGCAAAAAGCATATTTGTTTTTCTTTATTAAAAAAGATTTAACATGATTATGATTTCTCTTTTGTTTGAGTTTAGGCATGGGATAAGACAACTGAGATCAGGTTGGGCAGATGGACCAGCTTACATAACACAATGTCCAATCCAAAGTGGTCAAAGTTATGTGTATAATTACACCATAATTGGGCAAAGAGGAACTTTATTTTGGCATGCTCATATTTCTTGGCTAAGGTCAACACTTTATGGACCAATAATAATTCTTCCTAAACTTGGAGTTCCATATCCATTTCCTAAACCCCACAAAGAGATGCCTATCATTTTTGGTAAATATATAATTAATTAATTAATTAAGAATAAATTCTCCTTTCTTAATTAATCTCTAAAACATCCACTTTATTAAGTACATTATTAAATTGATCATTATATTTTTGAAAATTAGGGGAGTGGTGGAACGTGGATACTGAAGCTGTAATTAGTCAAGCTTTACAAACGGGTGGAGGTCCTAATGTTTCTGATGCTTATACTATGAATGGTCTTCCTGGACCTTTATATAATTGCTCCACTAAAGGTATTATCACGATTTTCTATTTGATAGCGTTTCTGTTTCTTGTTTTTTTATTGTAAAGAAAAAAATGTAAGAAATTTTTTTTGAACAGTTTCTTAAGTCTTCGATCCAAAAAATATATATTTGACAATCATGTTTATCTTGTTTGATAACTGTATAGTTTTCGAAACTTATAACTTTTACTAATTCCATGTGCTTTTACGACTCTTTTTTTGTTTGTTTTTACAATCTACTTTAGTTTTTACAAATTTGTTTTTGTTTTTGGAATAATTTGACAACGGTGAAAAAGAACTAAAGTAAAGAAATTGTGAAAAAGAACAACCACATCAAACATAGAAAACTAAAAACGAAACTATTTTAAACATGTAGCCTTATTATATTTTTGGAGATTTTAAATTAATTAGTTTTTGTTTAGGAAGAGGTGAAAAAAAACCCAATTTTCAAAAACAAAAAATTAAAAATTAATTTGTTTTTAAAACGTATAGACTTATTTCAATACAAATTTGAAAAACGTATCAATTTTTTCAGTGTTCTCAAAAACTAGTTACCAAGTTTACAAAAAAACGTATCAACTCCCTTATTCTCAAAGCTAGCTAAGAAGTAAGAAACACGAACGTTATCAAATTTACAAAATTCCTAAAAGGGTATATAGTAATATTTTCTTTTTCTTTTTTTGTTGAAATAATTGTTTATTATCATTTCCATGCAGATACATTAAAGCTAAAAGTGAAGCCAGGAAAAACCTATCTACTTCGTTTAATAAATGCAGCATTAAACGATGAACTATTTTTCAGCATAGCAAATCATAGTCTAACAATAGTTGATGTTGATGCAGTTTACATTAAACCATTTAAAACCAACACACTCATACTTGCACCAGGCCAAACCTCAAATGTTCTTCTTCATACCAAATCTAGTTTCCCAAATGCTAAGTTTTACATGTTAGCAAGACCCTATGTAACAGGACAAGGAACATTTGACAATTCCACAGTTGCTGGAATCCTAGAATATGATGATCAACATAAGAATCCAAAGAAAACCCTACCAATTTACAAACCAAATCTCCCATCGTTAAATGACACTTCATTTGTCACTAATTTCACCAAAAAACTTAGGAGTTTAGCCAATTCTCAATTCCCAGCTAATGTTCCTCAAAAAATTGACAGGAAATTTTTCTTCACTGTTGGACTTGGGACAAACCCTTGTAATAATAACAATAAAAACCAAACATGTCAAGGACCAAATGGGACAATGTTTGCAGCTTCAATTAATAATGTTTCTTTTGTCATGCCAAATGTTGCCCTTCTTCAATCTCATTATAAAGGACAGTCTAATGGGGTTTATAGTCCTTTTTTTCCAAATAGTCCTTTGATTCCTTTTAATTACACTGGTAATCCTCCTAATAATACTATGGTTGGGAATGGGACAAAGGTTGCGGTTTTGCCTTTTAATACAAGTGTGGAGCTGATAATGCAAGATACAAGTATTCTTGGAGCTGAAAGCCATCCTCTTCATTTGCATGGATTTAATTTCTTTGTGGTTGGACAAGGGTTTGGAAATTTTGATCCTAATAAAGATCCTCAAAATTTCAACCTTGTTGATCCTGTTGAAAGGAACACTGTTGGTGTACCTTCGGGTGGATGGGTCGCGATTCGATTTCTCGCTGATAATCCAGGTCTGTATAATCTACTCAAAACTTAAGTTGATAGATTATGAGGATTGAAATATTTTGGGATTTTTCTTGTCGAGGAAAAAAATTGAAATTTTTAGAAGTAGGTTCTTGTTTACTACTCATTTGATTTTTTAAAATTATATCGGTAAATACCTACGTCCCAAAAGTAGGTCAAGTTTGATTTTAAAAATTGCGGTGGTTTTCTCCTAATTTCATTACTATGGATTCCACTTATTGGTTAGACATGAAAATTCTTAGTTAAATTCTATATAAGGAATTTTTTTTTTGTAAAAAAACTAGTTTAGATTTCAAACATAATCATAAATAAAGTAGATAGCAAAACAAAGAATCAGTAAGAAAAAAATGCTTATAGCCAAGTTTGATTTTGAAAAAGCAAATGGTTTTCACAACTTACTATATACTTATCAAATGGGGCTCAGTTTGAGCTAAATTGAATGATGCTAATGATTTCGTAAAATTCGTCTAAAATTAACAAAAAACATATGAAAGGGTAATTGCAATAAGTAGCAATTTTAGGGATGATAATAATTAATTTTATAACAACATTTTTAAAGAACTGAAAATATAACAAACTGTATTAGTGATAGACTCCTACCGGTGATGTGGTCTATCGTTGATAGACTTTGAATGTTGGATATAAATTTTTCTATATCTGCAAATTATATTGCACTATGCTATATTTTTATTAATACTTTGGATTTGATTGCTATATTTGTTACGTCATAAGTACTGGTTTAATATAAAGTTCAAAGTTAATTTCTGTCATATCTAACTTTCTTTTTGTATGTTTGTGAATATATAATAGGAGTATGGTTCATGCATTGTCACTTAGAGGTGCACACAAGTTGGGGTTTAAAAATGGCTTGGTTGGTATTGGATGGAAAGCTCCCTAATCAAAAACTATTGCCTCCACCAGCAGATCTTCCCAAATGTTGAGACCAGCCATATATCAACATTTTATCCTTGTTCTTGTTTTTGTCCTGTTTGTTTTTTTGTTGGTCTCAAAGTTTGTATTCTTTTTTTGTTTGTTAATTTTTGGTTTGGGAAATCATGTGTTTTTAAATTATTGTTTTGCCCTTATATGGATATCAGGCTGAGATGTGTGTGGAACTAAGAAGAGGGGAATAGCAATTGCTTTTTTGCTGTGAATGTACTAAAATGGCAATTATATTGCTTCTTTTGTTCATTAGCAAACGCCAAGTTTGCGTTGATTCAAGAGTTTGGATTCTTAATCTCAACATATTGATCGTTTAATTTTAGTATGCAAGAATATTATTATTAGATTGACACTTTTAATTAAATTGTCCATTATTGAAACCTTGAAAAGCATGTCAATGTGAGACGATTTAGCACCAAGGTCGTGTTAACTCATACCTAACGATTTTATTCTCGTAAATTATTTAATGCGCGAGAGATAGAGAGAGAGCTAGAAGCACTTTTTGTGTATAGAGCTATGACAATTGAAAAAAAAATGGAAAAGAAACATGCATAAGCAAAGAAGAAGCAGTACAACAACAAATGAGTAACCCTAGTTATCGAATAACAACTTTTATGAGCTCATCTTCACACAAAGTTAAATTTTACATTTATATGTTGAGTCGATTATGAAATTGAGGATTCTTGGATAAGAAGAAAGTTCCATAGGCCCTCTTTAACTACTTGCTATGAACTTAGCTTAAGTGGTAGAAAGGGTAACTAAGCCTTCCAACTAAGGTTTATCCCTATGTAGCATGATAGGGATGTTCTTCTGTTTACGTCCCTTGCATAGTCTGAGTGTCAAATTCAATACTTCAATTTCTTAGTCAATGTATCTATATTGTTACCTTCCAATGTCTATTGTCTGGATTGAGCATGTATCTGCTTACTAAACCAACAATATGTGCCGGTAGAAATCATCAAGTACATTAAACTAGCTACTACTTGAGAGTAATTAAAGAATTGTGGATATTAGGGTTTTGAGCTGAACATTTGTCACTTTAAGAGAATAAGCAATTGATAGTCATGAATTTTGATAAATATAATGAAGTTTGAATAGAAGTCTCCACCATAGGTCACTAGTGCATTATGATGGACACTCATCTTTTATTTTATTTATGGTTCTTATTTGATTTATTTTTCCTTTTGGAGGTAAAAGAAATTCTAACATTTATAATAAATTCAACCTTATTATTTTCAAAATCCAAAAATCTACCCAAGTCTATCTCAAACTAGATCCAAGCTGATCGACTCAAAGTCAAAAAGTTTGATCCATCCACCCAATTGGACCATTTTGAAAATTGGTTGGCCTATGAGCCAAGTTATTTAGACTATATTTTGATAAGTCGGTTTGACCCAATGAACTAATCATTAGTCCAACTAAAATATTTTTGTGTTTATAATTCTTCATATATTATATAAAAAATTGTAAGCAGTAAGGTTAAACTTAGGTCTAGAGGGGCTGGACAACAATTTTACCACTAAACTAGATACTAATACTAGTAGTACTTCCATTTTTTTATATATATTATATAAATAGTATAAAGTTGAGAGGACTCGTGGGCCAATACTAAATCCACCGGACGTGGTTGAAAGGTATTTGTAAATCTAGCTACCATGTTCAAAGTATCAGGAAGCATAATGCAAAGCAAAGTAATTTGCAGATGTATAAATATTTTATATATCTCTCCAAATCTATCAGTGATGGACTATATCACAAATAGAAGTATATTACGTATAGTTTCTTCTATATTTGCAATTATTCAACAATATTTCTATACACTTATTAATTTGTCCCAAAAGTGTTACCTATTACAATTATCTTGGCTGTTTGGATCACAAATATTATTTCATGGGTATGAATATTAAATGTCTTGCATAATTAAAGTGTATGGATGTGCATGATAGTTAATGTCTCCAAGTTAAAATAAATGTGTTTGATTAACTTATTTTGTATATATAAACCAAACTAAACAATTAAGATTGATAGACATAAAATAAAATTAAATTACAGTATCGAACCGTGGGGATCTTGTTTTAAGACAAAACTAACAAAAGTTGGTGAAAATGTGAGATTTGCTACCAAAGTTGGAGAATGGAATGATAATGCAATCAACAAAGTGGCAAAATGAATTAATAATTCATTATCTAATTAATACCAAATTTTAAGAATATGTCCAATACTACAAATTACTAATTACCAAATTTCTAGAATGATAACAAACTAGATTTGGTTAGTTTTTAAAATATAAGTTACCTAAACAAATATTTAATTCCAATTAGTTAGGGTTTTTGTGAAAGTTCATTGTTGCGTTACCAATTGGATATCTATATGACCTATAATAGGTTGTTATATTTTGACGGAGAATGTAATTAGTCATTAGACTAAGTCCACAAATACATTAAACTTAATAATAATTGAAAAATAGGACAATCGAGCCATCTAAATTGGGCTTGATCTATGTTAAAGATACCTAGAATTCTGGTAGTGATATTGGAGAGATTGGAGAAAAAAACAAGATTTGACATGCTTTTTGGATTGATGTTATGGTACTAGATGATACATCTTTAAGAAAAAGGTATGAAACTTCACCAAAAAGTCTTTATTTTAAGAGTCCTAACTAAAGTATGGTTAATACCAACACAACCCATATATTGTGGATTTGGGAAGCTTGGCCCTAGCTCTTTCACAACGACTTGGGAGAAATCACTTAGAAAAGAATAAGATTTGGCAACTTGAACTCTTGTTTAATTTTAAGTTGAGCTCTTCATCTTTGCATCATCAACACAAAATCTCCAATTTAAGTTGATCATTGATATTTGGAAAAAGATTACATTGGTTTTTTTTTAAAAAAAAAAATCAAAACATGTAGGAGAGACAATTTACGAAAAAATCAATAAAAATCTGGACATGAAAAAATTAGTTACCGTTTAACTGAAAATCAGGTGAGAATATTTTAGAGTTAATCAAAATCCAAAACACCGGGATGAAGCGTGTTTGCTATTATCTTAAATGATAGTTTAATTACTACAATATACCTGAAATATTCAGTTGACCAAATTTAGCTCGAACAATGCTTAATTCACACTAGACTTAGCCTTAGGTTTAGGTTAGAGTTGAGCTTTTCGAGGACAGATCAATCCAATAATGAGGGTGACAATAAATTTTGTGTTATCTTTTCGTTAAAAAAAAGAATTTAAACTCAAATACATTGATATCTTTCAAATGATTAAAAAATTTAATTAGTAAAGAAATTTGCTGAGAGTCCCACTTATCTTTCGTATAATACTCTAAAATATTTTTTAGGTTTTGGATACGATGATTCTTCAAATGTTTTTATCTACGTGGGACGAAAAGATTTGAACCTCTAATATATCTTGTCTAAGAGAATATATCTCAACCAATTAAACTATGATTAATATATAATTAAAAGGCGTAATCTATATTAGATATAAATAGTTTTGGCAACATTATGAATTAAATAAAGTGAGTTTCTCACACTTAGACTTTGGTAATCTAGTTTTTAGACTATATACAAAGGATGCAAATCATAAAAATATAAAATAGGAACGCATTAAACTCACTTTTGAAAAATTATTTGAAGGTTTTGGCTCATGAACAACAATAGTAAGACATTACGATCTTTATCAAATAGATAAATTAAATTCTTATTGTAATTGATTTTGAAATGAAATTTCATGTTTATTTAATACGGTATTTAGAGTCCAATAAAATCTAAATAATTGATATTTAGTAAAAAAAATATCGACCAAAAAATTATTTAGGAAACTAACACTACATAACTCATAGCGTAGAACACTACAAGCCCTAATATAAAGATGCCATCAAACACGTGCATGTGGTGTTTGTGTGAGCGTGTGTGCACGCTTGGTTCGTTTGTGAAAGCTTTCTTCCAACAAAATGTGTGACCAAACGATAAGAGAATTATTTAACGTAACTATAGTGCGTGCAAGTGCAATTGTACTTTAACGTGTTAGCATGTGACATTGAGCAATATTGTGAGAGAATATATGAGCGTTCTCTTCAGTTTATAAGCAAACAATGTTTGTGTTTGGACTACTTAAAAGAGATTCGTAACACAAATTTGAAGGCAACCAAATTTGTAATCTCCATCGTAATAGAATTTGTAATTGCAAATTTTCAACACCAATTCGAAGATTGAGCTCTACACAACTCGATAATGATCACCAACCCTTTTAATAAACATCAACCTTTAAGTAGAGGTTTCAATTACAAAAATGAAGATCTACTATTTTAAGCTTGGTTACATAGTCACCTCAAGATCTAAATGAAAAAGCATTATGAGCCAACATTCCTAAGAGGGTTGGTCCCAATTCACAATCATTACTATTCATGAAACCATTTAAATCACATTACCTCTGAATTTTTCTGATAACTTGTTGCTTAAGTTTGTGGCAAACTACACAAAATTCTTCCAAATATTGTATATATTAATATTTTATATGATTTGTTGAAATTATATATATATATATATATATATATAAGTGAAAGTAAAGCAATGATTGTCATCTTTCAAATATCTGCTTTCACAAGCAATCTATCTGCTCTAACATCTCATTTCTTATTTTATCTCTCTCTCTAATCATTTTCTCTATTGTTTTCAAGAAAGGTAGACCAATATGATCTTAAGATGTTTAATTTGTAACTAAGGATATAATATAGCTGTTCAATAATTGATTAAAAAAAAAGG
Source organism: Cucumis cinereus (assembly GCA_037974625.1). Taxonomy (NCBI): domain Eukaryota; kingdom Viridiplantae; phylum Streptophyta; class Magnoliopsida; order Cucurbitales; family Cucurbitaceae; genus Cucumis; species Cucumis cinereus. The sequence continues at coordinate 2,001,333 of JBBPDJ010000004.1, forward strand.
ATCAAATAATCCTTAATTTTGATGAAAGATTTAAAATACTATTTTGAGGGATTGAATAAGTTTGTCTAATTTTAGTTGTAGTACTTTCAAACCTTACTTCGGGTCAATTGTAAAATATAGCAATCAGATTTAAAATATTATCATATATAACAATATTAAAAAAATTGCACATAAGTTATAGACTTCTATCACTAATAAATTCTCATGATTTATCGGTGCTTGGATAGACTTTACTTTAAAATAGTGTTATACACTCGATTATTGGTAGACTTTTATCACCGTATTATTGGTAGTTTATCACTAATGGACCATACAAGTCTGTCAACAATAGAGAAATCTATCACAGATAGACTTTGTTTTAAAATTTTGCTATACACTTAATTATTAACCCTAAAATCACTATCCACCACAATTACCCTTATACTTCCAAAAAAAAAAAAAAACCTTTAAATATAGTTCATACTACTGTTTTAAGTATTTACAAATATAACAAAATGTCATAGTTTATCGATGATAGACTAGACAGTGACATTTTGTTATATGTATAATTATTTTCGTTCATTTTTCTATAGCACCCGTTTATTGTCGATTTTTTCAAAAACATTTATTCACATATTTTTTTTATTAAAATATAATTTTGATAAAATTTATTTTGAAGACTAAATTTTAGATTCATTAAATGTACAAAGACTAAAATTGAGCGTTTGAAAATGCAGGTCTAAGATTGAACAAACCTCCTTAAAATACAATATAGAGACCGAAATAGTAATTTAAACTTTCATTTATCTTAGAAAGGTGATTATCAACAAACTGAAAATAAGTTTATGCTAATTAAACATTCTTTTCATTAATTATTTTGAAAACGATGCGAAAACAAATCTTTTTACTTTAATTAATTGACAACAACTCTTTTCGTAAGGTATAGAATTAATTAAAAAGATCAAAATATAATGATTTCAAATACAAAATAAAAATGACTTTTTTTTTTTATATATATAGTTACATAATTGGTTTGTTTTTAATTTAACTTTTTATTATTATCATTTGTTTTTTCAAGACAACCTTCATTATGAAAGTTTCGTGAAAACGCTTATAGAAATTAACAAATTAAAATACTCCTATACATTAAGTAACTAATTTGAAATATAATAGAATAATATTCTAATAATTAAAGTTCGTTCGCACGTTCTAGCGGTAAACTCTACGCATCCTTGACTAAAACGTTTAATTGATATACAATTTTTAAATGATGCTAGACCATACGTTATTCTTTAAGATTTATCGATGTGACTCTCTTGCTCGTCCTACTTTGCTAGGACTATAAAAAAATTTCCTTATTTTTCCTCCAAGTAACTAAAAAGGTTTGACTCTACGATCTCCCTTAGCCTCGACTCTCAACCAAGCTTATAATAGGTGGATATAAGATAAACATTTTTAAATCCAACGAAATACGTTAGGAAATTTGAAAGTTTAGAAACTAAACGAAACACTTGAAAGTTATATCGGAGAAATTGATATAATTTTTTTTTTTTGTAATAATAATTCCACAACCACATCCAAACACCAAACTTTTTTCTAACCTTTTCTCATTCTCATCTTTGCATAAAAAGCCCCCTTTGGCTCCTTTCTCTTCACTGCCTCAACCCCAAAATAATCTTCAAATTTTTTGTTCCTTGGTCTTCTTTAGGCTTTGGAGTTTTCCATTATTATTAATACTAATATTATTTTTATTATTTTTATTTTTCGAGATCGAGAGAGAAAAAGATGGCGAATGCCCTCTTCTCTCCCGTAATATTGCTTATCTTCCTCTTTCTCGATTGCAGCTATGGGCAGTCACCGGCGGAGGCTCCGGGGCCACCGCCGCCGATGAATATCACAAAAATATTGGAAAAAGGTGGCCAATTTAATGTTCTAATAAGGCTTTTGAAGAGCACACAAGTTGCCAACCAGATCAACACTCAGCTCAATGACTCCAATTCTGAACTCACCATTTTTGCCCCAACTGATAATGCTTTCTCCAACCTTCAATCTGGTACCATTTTTTCTTCTCCCATATTTTCATATACTTTTTACCTATATATATTTCTATTTTATATAGTATTTTTAAGCAGTTCTTGTGTTTATTTAAAAGTACTTCTAATACAAAAGGATGACTAATGAATTATTTTGTATAACAATATTTGAGTGTATCTTGAGTGTATTTATATTTTCTTTCAGTTTACTCTAATTGTGTCTATCTTAAAAATTTTTAAAAATATTTTAAAAAAATGATAGAAAATCTTGTTTATCATGTTGCTAAGTGTGGATTGAAGAGGATGGTGTATCCCACAATGTATTTAATTAATTTTTTATTTTGTACTTTAAAAGTGTGTTAATACTTTTTTTAGTTGAAGACACTTTAGCATAAAAAAGTGCTTTTTTTTTTTTTTTTTTCATAAAACCCTTTTTCCAAATAATACTTTTGAAAAATAAGATTTCTTTAAGATTCAACAGAAGTATTTCTAAACTTCTTCAAACTCATTTGAAAACATGAAACTTAACCTATTGTATCTCCCTTCCCTAGGGTAAACAAATAATGAATGTGTCTATCTATAATATTTTATAAAAATATTTTTTAATATTTTATAAAAATATTTTTTAATATTTTTACAAGATGGACAAAAATCAGCATAAATTGTACTAAATTATCAGTTTCACTTTTAACCTAAATTTAATTTCTCACCCATATTTGTTACAGATAATTATTAGATAATGCAATGTAATTAAGGGTTAATTTAGTTAATTTATAGAGTTTTCAAAGTTTGTAAAGCTTAAAATATTTGAATGATTTTCATTATTACAAACAGGCACACTCAACTCTCTCAATGACCAAGAAAAAGTAGAGCTTCTCCAATTCCACATGATCCCTACTTTCTTGTCTCTCTCAAACTTCCAAACAATCAGCAATCCGGTGAGAACTCAGGCCGGCGACGCCTATGAGTTCCCTCTCAACGTCACTACCTCTGGCAACTCCGTCAACGTCTCCTCCGGCCTCGTCAACACCTCCATCTCCGGCACTGTCTATACCGACAACCAACTCGCCATCTACCAGATCGACTCCGTTCTCAAGCCAATTGGTGTCTTCCAGCCTCGTCCCCCGCCCCCGGCTCCCACACCCGAGAAGTCCAAAAAGAAGGCCAAGGGCAGTTCTGAAAGCCCTAAGGATTCCGACGATGACAACTCCTTGGCTGTGCCTCTTGTCGGGATGTCGATCTTCTCGACTGGAGCTGCAGTGGTCGTCGGAATAATGTTGGTTTGGATAAATTCTTGACCTAATTTGCTTGGGTGTTTTCTTGGAGAAGTTTCAATCTATTGCACTTTTTGCTATTGGTTTTATTTTTGTGTATTATAAATTGAAGTTGGATTGCGTTGCTTTGTTTTAGGATATTGTTGTTGACTTTTGTTTCTGTTCTTTTTTCCCTCTAAAGTTTGTGTTAAATTTATTTGAAGAATATTTTCTCATGTTGTGAGAAAAAAAAAATGTATAATATTTTTTATATTAAAAAGATTTTGTTAGCAAATTTCCAGTTGGACAATTTCATCCATCATATATATTCAATTTCAACCACCAATTCATGATTGTAAATATCAATCATTGAATTTAAGAAAACAAAAAAGATGCACCAAAAAAAAATTATGATTTTTAACTCGTTAAATATATCAATATATATATTATCATTCAAAAAAAATCAATTTAATGTTTTGGTTTACGGTTTTAAAGATGGATTATTCATAAAACTAAAAAATGATTTCGAACATCCATAAAAGCATCTTTAAAATGATATTAAAGGTGAGATAAGTTATTTCAACCATTTTAAAATCATTTCGAACAATTAATATCCATTTTAGGTAAAAATTTAGGATATGTGATTTTTTTTATTTTTTTTTGAAATATTCAAACATTATCATTTTTCCTTCCATATAAAATTTATAACATTTATTCTTCACCCATTCCTCAACTATTGAAGAGGATAATATTTCCATAATTATGTTCTCTTATCAAGCCCCTAATAAAATCTATTTCCACCAATCATAATTCTTCTTTAGGGAGTTAGCTAGGGCTGCAAGAGAAAGGTCCTAAAAAGGCCAAACTTTTATCCTAACCCATTGTTGAGGGTGACATATATTTTTATATTGAGGTGGTTTTTCCAAAAATAATTTATGAAAATATATCATATTTGGTGCAATCTTGGAACATTGTCATCTTCTTTTATTTGCCAACCATAAATTTGATTACATCATTGTCTCTTTGGACTTGTATTTTCTTCCCTACTTGCTTGTAAAACCATGAACAATTATCTTGTCTCTTCCAAACTAATTGTCTTCTTCTTTGCTTTTTATTGATCTATTATTACTTGACCTACTATTTTTTACAAAAACAAATACTATATAAGTTTAAAGTTAATATAAAATTATGTCTATTTTTTTAACCAAATATCATTTTAAAAGAAGAAGAAATTATATGACATACCTATATGAACTTTAAGATAGATTTTAATTATGTTTCTAGGACTTTGAAAAGTTTCATTTTGAAAGATTGAAAAATGGAGTTCTTCTCTCGTAAAATGATGGACATATGATAGTTTAATTTATCTGTAAAATTTAGAAGGCATACCCAACATCTTTCACATTTAAAGATTAAGATATTTGGGATGTGGGAGAGATGATGAGGGTGCTATGGTAGTGTCAAACTAGCTAGAATGATCCGATGCACCTCTTGATCTATAGAACTAGGTTAGGAAGTACTATTTTTTGCCTTGTATGTAAACTAGTGTCCAACTTGTATCTATTTGGAGTTGTATTGCAATGATCTTTTAATGCATTGAAAAATGTGTTGAATAATTTAGACTTGTGAATGTTCAAATATAATTTTCTAGTAGTCATGGCTAATGGTTTATGCAGCTTCTTGTTTGCAAGGAAAAGCAGCCAATGCAAGATAAAATTTGGGGCAGAATACAGAATACAATTTTCCAACTCATTATTTACAAGTTTTGAAGTATTCACTATAATATATATATGCAGAAATAATATAGCTATGGTAGTGTTTTAATTGTGAGAAAAAAAGGTTAATCTTTGTTTGGTTTGATTTCATTGGGGATAGAAAATACCAAACTAGACTAATAAAATTTGAGAGGATGGTGTGTAATCCACCTTACACAAAAATCAACTAATATTTTTTTGTTTGGTGTAACACGAAGACTTCTCAAGTGGTCACCCAATTTAGTACTACTCTCGTTCAAACACGATTAGCTACAGAGTTCTCATAGGATCCGGTGCCTTAATGTTGGTATGATCGCATCCACAAAAGAGACTATATTTGCTCAACGAAAGAGTAGCATTCAAGAAACTGCAACATTTTTAATGGAGAGCTTTTCCATTATTTTTACACAAGTTAGCTTGAAATTGTCACGGCGCAGCAACAGGCTAAAATTGCCTCTATTCTTTATACACTTGCCCCAGTTAATGTCTCAAGACTTCGCATTTGTCCAATTAAGCTCCAAATTGACATCAACATCGAAATCTACCCTTGAATTGCTCAAACCTATAAAATAATCAAATAAGAACATAAAATCATGGAACGGTCCCAAATTAAGCGGAGTTAGATAACACATTTTCTATGCTATCAGTGTCGGTCATTGGGCTACTAGTCGCCAGCCACTTACCATAGACCATTATAAATCCATGATCCTTTCTTTATATAGCTAATATGGGACTTTGAATGCATACCAACAATATCATAAAGAAAACAATAAAATATCAATATTGTGAAGACATATATAATCATCGTCGACATTTCAATAAAATTGAGCCATTGACATTTCTGACGACGCCAACATTCTAGGGGACAACAACTAAAAAAAACTTACATTATTACATGGCTAACACATGTAAACGACCCATTACCATCATGTTAATGACAATTTGATTTATTAAAAAATTGTGATCCATTCTTTAATTGATACAACTAGTGAAACTATGGAGAATTGAATATACAACCTTTAAGAGAAAGCGTACATCGAAAACGATATCGTTTTTTTATCTTCTCGTACTTTATTTCAAATGATCTTAACTATTTAATAATATGAAAACATCAATAATACATTCTGATGTACCAACATTTTTTTCCATGAAGGGAAATGTTGTGACAAGAAAGCCTCTATAGTTACCACATAGGCATATATAATTAATTGAAGATTTTTTTTCAATGAACCTATCACATGTTTGAAAAACCAAGCAAGAGTGATGTCTACTATGTCTAAACTTTTGAGCCCACTCTTTCTTTAATGGAGTCTACATTCAATAGGTCAAGATCTACATCTTTTTAGTTGATCCCACCATGTCCTCATGTTCAAACCCCATGCTCACCAAATTAGGGAAAAAAGAAAATCCATGCTTACCATCTATATATTTGAATATGTCAAACAAAATAATGTAAGAAGTACTTGTTTTCAAACTTATGAGGTTTTTTATAAAGATTTGAGTCATGTGTTAAAGTAAAAAGTAAGGTACAATGATATATCAACGTCTTATAAGTCGATTCGAGAAAAATGTCTTTGAGTTGTCAATTTTATAAAAATATCAATAAAATTATCGATAAATTGTCAATGACAATAGAAATGCCCGGGAAAATTATAAATATAAATACTTATTAACAAATATTAAAAGGAAATTACTTAGGTGGATTTTGGGTTGCATTCATATTTGCGTAGTCTACACAATCAAGATGCACAGTCACAAGTTGTCACCTACTAAAATTTTAATTTCCTACTTAAAATAATATATATATTTGAAAAATTATTTAAATAATACAACTTATAAAAATATTAACAAATATAGAAAAACATCACAATATCTTCATGATAGATCATGATAAATCAAGATAAAATGTCTATCAAGATATAGATAAACACAAATAGTAATTTATCTTGATATATCACGGTCCATCGTAGATAGACGGTAGTAATTTGCTATATTTCGTAAATATTTTTGTTCATTTCTATATTTGAAAATAGTTCATATATCTTTTCCTTTTCGATTTAAGAGGAGGTTACACCCATAGCTCATATTTAACTACACAAATAAACTCTTCATCACTTCTAAATAAATTTAAATTCTTATAATTAATATTTGATTCACATTAGCTATATTTTATTGATATTTTCTTTCTATAATCTATGTATTTGTAATTATTTAATTAAAAGTATCGATTCATACTTCGTATCACTATAAAATACACATAAATTTTTTGTTAAAAATATCAACATGTTGATGTAAATTTAACAGAAACGTAACTGGGACGTTTTTTTCTTATATTTTGAACAGAGAAAAATAAAGGATAGAAAAAATAAAATAAATAAATAAATGTGGGACCAAGATCCATTAATGATTGAAGTGAAAGGAGAAGAGTGTGGGGATTATAATATGATAGAATTGTACAAAATACTTACAATTTATTATTAAATAAAAAAATTATTTTTAAAAAATAAAAAAATAAATATAGAATAAAATGAAAATGTTTCACATGCATTGGGTTTAGAGGGCCCAGATTCCCCTTCCCTTTCTGATAGCCATGTCTCCATTCCCTTCACTCTCTTCCAACATGCATTGGCCCCTTCTTTTGACCATTCATTCCTCTCTCTCTCTCTCTCATTTTAAAATTTATTATTAACTAATTAAATAAATCAATTATATTAATTATTCATCACCTTCAAAACTATTTTACTTCAACTTAGGAGTGAGTATCAATCTTTCAAAGTCGATTTTTCGATCAAGTAATTACCAAACTGACTATTGGTCGGCTTAGTAAATGTTCAAACCGACTTTAACTATGAAGAAGTATAAACCAACAGTTGGTCAGTCAATCAGTTGGTTTAAGACTTTGAAATATTTTTAAAATGTTGTCTGTTTGGAGTTTTTTCAAACCGCACCGACTGAACTCCTGGTTATCTCTGATCGACCACTTTTGTTTCGGTTGATTTTGGTCGGTCGGCTTAATTATTCGATCTATCATACTCACTCCTACTTAAACTTAATGTCTATCAACTCAAAAATATATGTTTTCTTAAAATAACAAAACAAATACAATATAATTTTACGAGTGTCACTCATCCTTATATAGTTGATTATTCCAATCATACAACAAAGAGAAATTAAAATATTTCATAAAAAGCTGTAAAAAGAGTTTCTTATTTGACGATTGTAATTAGATACCTGAGTGGATTGTATAAAGATAGATGCAATCGGAAAGGTGTTTAATTATAGTTTTTTAATTTAATCAAATATATTAATATTTTTTTAATACATTATATAGGACAACAAGGGCCTCGTTAGAAATGAAATTTTGATTTTATTTTTATTTAAAAAGTATCATAAAACAATAGAGATATGGTTTTTCTAGCTAGATTGTTATTATACTTGCCAACCAACAACAAATCTTTTCTTTTTGTAACAAAGGATGGGCTAGAGTATTTGCTTGGGTTTAGGGTTTAAGATGATACTTAATTAATGGGTAATTATATAATATGTAGCAATTTTTTAGAAATAATAGTTAAGTGTATAACAACATTTTTTAAAAAATTATAAATATAGTAAAGTCTATCGGTTATAGACTTCTAGCAGCGATAGACTCTCATAATCTATCTGTGATAGGCCGATATTTTTAACATAGTCTATCAGGATACATTTCTATCATTGATAGACTTTGACAGATTGTGTTACATTTGTATTTTTTTTAAAATGTAACTATATATGATATTTTGAATCTAATTGCTATATATATTTGCAATTATCTTTTAATTAATTTATTGATTAAAGTGTTTCTTTTAGAACTCACTAATTGTTTGCTAAAATTGTCTAAACCAATACATTGATCACATTCTTACTATACTAATTATCTTTACATTTTCAAACCGGTCGAAAGTTCGATTTCTACTGTATATATTATTTATTATACTCGTCTTTACATTTTCAAGTAAGTCGAAAGTTAGATCGCTAAAATTTCCTAAACCAAGACGAGGGTTATCTCAAATCAAAAGTCGTGAAAAATAATTTGTTTATAAATTACACGTGCATTAAAATCTAGTTTAAGAATGGTGAGCAAATTATGCCCAAGTCCTTTAATTATTCACTTCTATAAAAATAAAAACTAAATAATAATAATAATAATAATAATAATAAATAGGACATTAAAATTCTACTTGTGTTTATTATGAACATAAATTATAGTTCTAATTTGAGATTGTTGTACTTTTAAAAATTATTATAAATAATTTGTATTTTTCAAAATGGATAAATGCAAGCTTCCAACTTACATTTGTAAATTGTTTGCCAGAATTATTTTGTTAAGTATAAGAGATATTATTTTTATTTTTATTTTTTAAAAAATGTTTGCATTGAACTAATTACTTTAGAAAATTAGGATATAGAATTAAATTTTGTGAACATGATATTAAATGTTTCCATCGACATTTTTATATTACTATAGGTTCGACATCGATATAAGAGGTGAGTCAACATTTTTATTCTATCGTAAGTTTTCCTGTTAACTTATTAAAATAGGTAGAAATATTAATTTAAATATTTAAATACTCTTTAAACCTTTTGCTTTTATAATTTCTTCATAAAATTTTTTATTAATATATTTTCATAAAATTGAGACCTCGTCAACCAAAAGAAATATATACTACAAAAATGTCAACTTTAAACGTAACACTAAAATTTTTATAATATTTATTCCAAAGATAAATGTATTACACTTACACATCAATTAATTTTTTTTCCACTAAACAAAAATATAACATTAAAGTCATCACTTGTAGAAGAAATTTTTTTTTAATCCTAATTTGTTAGGATAATCTTCTTATTCTATTCTGTTTTACATTTAATCCGTAATTAAGAAAAATAAAACCAAAAAAAATTCTAAGATTTCATTCATTTAATTTATTTCTATATTATCCATATTACAATGTTTTTTTTTTTCTAGCAGTGTGTGGTTGAGCTGAAACTAAAAATCTTCTCTCTAATTGCGGCGGCTCTGATCACCGTATTGATTGGAACCCACCGGCGTGAGATGCACCACCTGATTTCCGACGCCGAGAAAATCTCTTGTCAAATTCTGCCCTCCAATTTCTTCCTTTGCTCCGCCCATCAATGGCTTCATGGTCGAACGGCCATCCGATAATCCCGCAACGGCAGTGGCGGAGTTGATCATTCCATATCCCCTGCCGGTGGTCGCGGTGGCGGCATTGAAGAGAATTGGCGGTACGGTGGGGGTTAGGGTCGGCCCTATTTGAGCGGCCTTTTGGAGAAGCGCGGTGGCAGACATGTGGGGTGCGACCGTGTACGAAGAGGCCGTCGTTAATGGCTCCGACAATAAAGGGTAGTGATTTTCTGGGAAGAATGTAGGGTTTTCGGAGAAGGTGTGGATGGCGGGGGCAGCGGAGAAAAAGGAGTTAGGATTTAGTGGAGGGTCGAGCCAGAGTGGGAGCTGCAGCGGGGATGATAGTGGAAGAGGACGAGGCTTGTGGTCGTCGTCGTCGTGGTCGAATATAATTTGAGGGAAATTGTGGCCGAGGGGGGTTTGATCGATGACAGTGGTGGCAGTGGCGGTGGCTGGGGCGGTGGGGAAGTTTTGTTGGAGAAGTAGAGAAGAAGAGGTAGGGGAAAAGCTGTTATTGATGAAGGTTGGTTGATGATTGAGTCTTGAGTTTTCTTCAGCTAATGCATCACAGAATGCTCTGTGAGTAATGAAGCTATCTTTTCTGTGTACAAAATACAAAGTAAAACAAAAGAGTTAATTCATACTAAATCAAATTTATTGAATAATAACCATTATAATTTCATGCATTTTTACTTAAACTAGACAATACAAAAACATTTCTTGGGGTTAATTTTGTCATTTTACTGGCTTTCTAGGTTATTTTTAGCTTCAATTTGGTCCCTACCTAGTTTTAGCTAACACATTAATATTCGTAGATGTGGTAGAAAAATGACAAATGCGAGTTCGTTACATGTGAAACTGATACTACAACACACACTAGTTAGATAAGAAAAAAAATCAATGCAAGAAATTAATTTTTAGGTCAAGAGAAACAATCCATAGTTGTCTTTGAAATTTTTGGTAACGAAGATGCCATGTAAATAGAAAAAAACTTGGGTGCATCCCGAATGCACTCATTTAGGTACTTCCCTAGATACTATGGTGCATATAATCATTACTCATATAAATATACTTTCTTTTCAACAAAGAATCTCAACTCATTCTTCCAATATTTATGAGCTCAAACTCTCCAGTCAAATTTAACTTTCACGAATATATTAAATGCAATTTATTGCCTCAATATAATTTAAAATATATAGGAACTAAAGTGAAAATTAACAATATCAAAATGGTAATTTATATATATAAAAAAAGTACTTCAGATAAGTTTAAAAAAAGGTTTATATAAAATTCCAAAATGTAATTAAAGAAAAAAATGCATGGAATATTAATTAAAAAAAATCAATTTACAAGCAAACATTTATAAATTAGTCTATATACAAATAGCTAAATAAAGAAAATAATAATTGATGAGAATAATAATAATAATAATAAGATTTGAACCTGGAAAATAAAGTCCCACAGTCACATTTGTATTCCTTTGTCCCACATATCTTAGAATGAGCCTTCCAATCTGATTGAACTGCATACTTCTTAGAGCACTTCTCACACTTCCATTTCTTCTCACCATGCTTCCTACTATAGTGCTTCTTGATCCCGGTAAGGTCGCCGAGCGCCCTCGCCGGGTCGTGGTGCACGCAACTCTTCTCCGGGCACACGTACACCTTCTTCCTCACTTCCTTATTCGTCCTTTGTCGAAGCTTCCATGGCAAATTGTGTCCTCGTCGGTGAAGCTGCAAGTTCTGGTCTCTTTGAAATCCCTTGTTGCATATCTCGCAAACGAATCTATTCTTCGCCATTAGAGACTTCGGAGACATCGCTATTACTTCAGCATCTGGATCTGTTTAATTTTTTTCAGCTTCATCAATCATAGTTCTAAACATACAATTTCGTCAAACTAAATATATCTTAATTACCTCTATTAATGGGAGTTAAAAGGACAAAGGATTACATTACAATATATCTCAACTAGATTGACACAACTTTCACGAATTAATTTGTTATTAATTAACAACGAATAATCGAGTGGATTCCTCTCGAACCCTCGAAACTCAAAACTACCAAAAACTCAATTCAACCATGGAAAAAGAAAACCCCATTTAACAATAACCTAACATCGAATTCATATTAAAACCAAAAACAAAATCCTAATTATTAAAGAGAAGAAAGACGAAACATAAAACAAAACAAAAATTAAGAAAAAGAGAGAGAGAGATGGGTGTTGGATTTAATTGCCTGGTGTTCCTGGCAAATTCCTCTTCTTCTTAAGAGGAACAAGAACTGGGTTATTAGGGTTGGAATTATGATATTGTTGTTGTTCTTCACCAATCAAATTGCTCATTGTGGAAACAAATTCAGACATCATATAGTATCTCTTCACTTTGTCACAACTGAGAGAAAAAAATCAACAAAATAATAATAATTAAATTTAATAAAACCTTAAAGTTTCAATTCAATTTCAAAGGGCATTAAACAACAACCAACCTTAGGAAGAATTAAATTAAAAACAACATGCACACACACACACAAAGAAATAGATAGATCATAATAAAGAGGGAAATAATAATAAAAATACATATTATTTTCCAATTATATATATATATATAATATATATATACAAAAATATGAAAAATCAATTGTAAGATTCCTCAAAAAAATCAGAAAAATTAGCACCTACCTTTAATGAATTTCAAAAATCCCTAAGTTGTTTCACAATCTTGGCTAAGGAGAGAGAGAGAGGGAAGGAGAGAGAAAATATAGAGAGAGAAAGAGAAATGAAATAATGATTTAAGAGAATATTTTGCTTATTTTTCTATATATCTCTTTTTATCTTCACTCTCTCTATTTTTGTTGTCTCCTTATCTAACACGGCTGCTTTCAAAGTCGGTCAGCTTTGGACTCAACTGGACCACCTTTAATATATATATATATATATATATTTCTATGTGGAACATTATTTTTTAATTTTTTTTATAGAAGTTTAATTTACGTTTCCACGTACTTGGAGTTTAACAAAATATTAGACGAGTAGGTGTCCCACGTTGATAGGATTCAACACTATAACAAGAACGTACATCTTTTAGTATAAGACTGTTGAGAGAGTATGTTTTCTTGTAATCGAGGTCCAGAAGTAGATTATTATGTGGTTGTAATAATTTTTCGCATAGTGAAATTTTATTGATTTGTAGTTTTTGCCGCTTGTTATTATGTTCTTAATATTGTTGTTTTCTTTTAATTTCATTGTGACTTTTTTCTTTTTTGTTAATGTGGAAGAGTATGCGGTTTTCTTTTCCAACTAGAACTTTAGTGATTTATTTAAAGGTTGGATTGATAAAATGAACAATTAGAATGTGATGCATGGACAAAATTTAAAGAAAATGCTAATTGAGAGTCAAATAATTTGTTTACGAAAGTTTAGGGGTTCAATTAATTGATAAAATTATAATCTTCACACGATATTTATTCAAACAAGAACGAACGTCGTAGTTGAGTGTTTAAATTGATATATTTACGAAAACTTAGAATTTAAAATATTTACAAAAATATTTTTCTTATATATATATATTCAAGTGCGAGCAAGGTTCTACATTAGTTACGTAACATAAATATCATGATATATAAACCATGATAACTATATCTTCAATCTTCTGAATGAAACAAAAACTATAACTATCATAAAAATTTATGTTCGAAGTAGACAATATCATATTGTTATAAAGATGTGTGGGCTCGTTGGCGAAAGTTATAATTAAATAAAATAAAATAGTTGCAAGAATGGAAGAGGAAGTAGATTTTTTTTTTTTTTTTTTTTTTTTGGAATCTGACTAATAAGTGGACTGTGGATGACTTTTCTTTTGTGGAATTTAATAATTACTTTGTATTTATATATGTAGGGAACTCAGAAGGGAAAAAGGAGGTGAAAATATAATTTGTTGGAAGATGAGAGGTGAAAAAATATATCACATCAGTAAAAACCCCTCTTCAAATATATATATATATATATATATATATATTTGAAAATATATATTGAATGTAGAAGAAAATATTTGGTCAGTTTAAATGTCAAAGAGAATGAAATTTTTTGCAATTATTTAATTATAGTAAATGGGAAAAGTTATCTTTTTGAATCTTTGAATTTTCTCCTTTGATTGTTTTCAGTGAGAGGTGATGAAAGTTCTACGAATGTGTCTACCCTAGTTGAGATGTCTTGTGCATCAACTATTTATGCATCTTCTGATTCAAATCGTAGCTTTTTTAAAAAAGATATATATATATATATATATGTTCAGGTCAAACTAAGATTTGACCTGCTTTCGTAAATATTTTATTATTTTTATTTTTTCCTCCTTGTTCTACTTATCGTTCTCTTGCTCGTTGCTTCTCATCCTTCAATTACACAATATCTTTTCCTATCACTCTTTCTCTTTCGTCTAAAATGGAAAAAAATTGTATCATCTCCTCTTCTTCACCCTCTACCACTTCTTCGTTCACACACGTCAAATCAAACAAACAAGAATAAGAAGCAAGAGCAAGAAAACTTGAGAAAGGAAAATATGCACGAAAGAAATATTTGAAAAGTATTGGAAAATTATTGTAAATAGAAAAACTATTGAAAATATTTACGAAATATAACAAAATTTATGGAAAAAAAAATCTTAAATTTTATTATAACTGGTAAATATTTTAGTTTATTATGCTATATTTAAATATTAAATGCTATTTGCTAACCAAAGAGAGAAAAAAATGGTTGATAAAGTAATTTTTTTTCTATTTTTGAAAAATAAAAGTAAAGTTGTGTGGTTCATCCATATTAACTTTTTCTTTCTCTCTTTTCTTTCTTTATATATACCATCCATACCTACTTAAAATTTTGTATTTATGTCAAATTTCATTCCTAATTAGAAAAAGGTTTAATTCAAACCTGCATTCTTTATTTTTATTTTGAAGTTATATATATATATATATATATATATATATATTAATTCTTAGAAGTTATTTGGAAAGTTTGAATGTAATTAGAATCGTTGGAAATCTGAGTAGTGTTGAGATCGTAAGTAAACGAAGGTGAAACAAAATAGGATCATGAAGTGTGAAAACGATATGAAATATGATTGGGTTGAAAGCTGTTTAAAACATAATGAGTTTAAATATTACAAATCGAGTTTAAAACACTTAATAACACGGGTTTTGGATTACATCACATTCCAAACTCATTCCATTACGGTCACGAACAACTTCTTGGATTTTTTTTCAGCTCAATTTATAGCTTGAAGTTATATTTCTTGTTTTAATTTACTTGTAAAATGTGCTTTTATGACTTAATTATAATGTTTTTTTTAATTATAATGTTAAAATTGCATATAGTAGGTGGGATATGTCTTTCAAATAGATTGGAAATTCAACTATATCAACACCAATATATTTATATACACACACTATTTTAAAAGTAAATTTAAAGTTGGAGATAAATGTGTTTAATTTTTCTGAAAAAACATATAGAAATCTAGAAATTAAAATAGAATTTAGGATAAATTTTAGCACTATTTAAGGATTATTAGGATCAAAATAAACTCAATTACCAAATTATTCTTAAATAATCAACACTTCACATGTCACATGTAAATATTAAATAAATAAACTCACCAAAAACATATTAAACACAAAATTAATTAAAAGATATCACATAACCCTAATACTAATTTCTAGTTATACTACCAATTAAATATTATATTGGGTTGACGAGTAAACAATTATTAATGAATTTGTGAGCACGTTTTATGTTAAAAAAATATATATAATTATTATTATTGTATAATTCATTGCATATCTATATTTAATTATGAAAAATAATAAATTTTAAAAAATGAACTGAGGTTAATAACATAATATTATTTTTATCATTATTTAATATTATATATTTCTAAATTTGTATACACTAAAAACATCAAAATGTTGTCTTCAAAATTTGCATGAGTTCGATCACAAAATCTAAAAGTAGTTTTCAAAAATAGAATTTACATTATTTGCTAAACACATATTTGTTGAATTTAGTGAACCTAAAATTATAAAACAAAATTCGAATTATCACCAACCAAACATATCATTACAAATCCACATTTTTTTTAAAAAAATAATACATAAATGCAAATAGAGAGACACATATTATAAAAGTTGATGGACTAAACATGCGTACATAAATCGTCGTTCGGGGCAACTCATAGTCTTAAAGCTAGCCAAGGATGAAAATATCCATGCATATGTCGATATGTCCATCGATATATCTGTTAATCAAAGGGTTCAATATCAATAGTAAAACCCACAAGTGCCTCTAACATCTTTTATAAATGCTCGTAAAACATTAAAAAAAGTCATTTATTTAGTTCAATATAAATATCTATAATTTAATTAGTTTTGAAGTAAAAACAACTTAAAATAAGCACGGGCTACTCAAAATCTTAAACCTAGGCTACCTAAGGTAGAGAGGTTATTTTTGAGGGAGGGTGGTAAAGAAAGTAAGTTAGGGTTTGAATGAGGTAAAAAATAATTACACCATAATTACAGTAGGGTCAAAGAGAGAGAGAGAAGAAGATGATATAAATGGTCCGTGAAGGGTGAGAAGAAGTAGGGCCTTAGCAAAGAAAGGCTAGTCAGTCATTGTGCCATTGCCATTTCATATACAAATATGAAGGATGAGAAAAAAAAATAAATTAATTAAATTTATAGTAAATGACAAGGTTGCTTAAATATTTATAGTGATATGGTAGAAGTCTATCAGTGTCTATTATTCATAAAATCTAAAACTTTACTATAATTTATAAATATTTTGGTTCGTTTTACTATATTTGAAAATATTTATAAAATTAAAGAAAAAAGAATAAATTATTATCATTGTTATTATTATTATTATTATTTAAAAAAAAGAAAAAATAGAGACATAGACATAGACAAGAGAGGGACCTTTTGTACTGTCTATATGTCCACTAAACTTCACGAGACTCCAAATTCTCTTATCCATTTCTCTTTCATAAATATTCATATATATTCATATATATTAATACTAACATATTCATATGTTAGTATTAATTCTTGTGTTATTTATATATTCTAGGGTTTAAGTTTATATATTCATATAGATGATGTACGAATTTATCGAGTATAGTTTAATTGGCGTATAGTATCATTACATATTAACTTTGATGTCAGATATTTGAATCTCTTATGTACACTCTCTACGTTGAGCTCACAAAATAATAATAATAATAATAATAATAATAATAATATAAAAATACATTTTTGGTCTCTAGATTTTGGGTTTAGTTTCTAATTGGTCTCTATGTTTTAAAGTATTATACATTTGGTTCTTATATAAGTTTTGATTTTGGTTTCAATTTAGTTCATAAGTTTCGAAATATATGTTATAATTTTACCCCTTAGTTTGAGTTTTGTTTCATCTTTTGATTCATAGATTTCTAGATTTACATTTTTAATCTCGATTTCTTCACTACATACTCACTTTCTTTGGTGTCAATTTGATAATTATTTTTTATGTAGTGAAAATTAATTTAATTTTTATGGTGATGCAAAATATTGAAACTTAATAAATTTTAATTCTTTTAAATTAACTAATAGACATTACCATTAAGATGGAAAGCGAGTATTTAGTAAAAAAATTGAGATTAAAATTGTAAATTTTGAAACCTAAATATCAAATTGAAATAGCACTAAAATAAGAATAGTGAAATACTATAATATATAGTTTACATTTTCAAATACAAACTATTATAACATACATGTTATTATAACCAAAAGATTATAATAACCCACTAACTATCAAAACTAATTCGACGCTCCAAACACTTTCTTAAAGATTGAATTGAAACTAAATTCAAAATTAAAAGACTAGAAATCTAAAATTTTAAATTTAAGAACCAAATAGTAATTAGATAGAAAAACAAGGGACGAAGGTATAATTTGAAACTAACACATTCAGAAAGATTATTAATCATAGTGAACAATAAGTCGAGAAGATATATATAAATTCATCCTATGGTTAGATTTAAGAAAGTGTTAAAAATAATTTTAAATTCCATAACTTTGAACTTGAGAAATAATTTTAAATTAATTATATTGTTTGAAACGAGTATATTTAAAATTCTATATAATCAGAAACATAAATTAAAGTTAAAAATTTACTAATATAAATTTTTATCAGAAAAAATATGATGTGTTAATCGAAAATTAGAATAGAGTTAAAATTAGAAATTTACTTTTTTTTAATTTATAATTAGGATTTGAAATCACTAAAAATTTCAAAATTATTTTCAAATCTTTAGCCCATTTTCTTCCTAACACTAACATAAATTATATAATAAATTTGAAATTGTTTTTTTTTTTTTTAAATTTCCAAGTCCCTATCCTTTCTTTTTCAGCCTAGCAAATAAGTTTAAATCCAAATATTGTCTTTGGATTCTTAAATTTATTTCTTTTTGTTCTTTATCTGAAATATTTTAATTTCTATAAATATCTATTTTTTAATGATTTAAGTATGATAAATGTGGGAAGTGAATTTCAACTTAAGAATTTATCATGTGGAGGAATAATTCCCTTAATTTCTTATTTCTTTTTTGGGAAAATAATTATCCTAATTTCTAAGCTATGTCGTTGCTCGAAATAGTTTATTTTAATTATTATTTTAAATCTCAATATAAACATACTTATTTTGTATATTATTTGTATATCAATAATATACTTCATATGGTTTATATTATATAGATTAATCATCTATCAATTGTATATCTAATTTTTTTTATTGTGAATATCATTTTATATATCAACAATTATCTAATATATTTATATTTTGTATATAAGTTAATTAATACATTTAAAAATTATATCTAAACTCATTTAAAATTCAATTCAAGACTACAAATTTAAGATAGTATAGGTGAAGAAAAATTAGTTTGTAAAAATTGCTTGATTTTAATTTGCATCCTAATAAATTATTTTTATTTTTCGTTTAGTTTGTTTATTTCTTGGTTTTAATTTTTGTTTTTTTTTTGTCATGTCAACCTTTTTTTATTGATATTTTTCTTACTTTTATGGATTCGACGTCTAGTGAATCAACATTTTTATATGTATCGTTAATTTGTGAAACACAAGAACTGAGGAAACTAAAAATATTAATATTATAAGTATAATATAAATATCTAATCTAATATTTTAACTCGTTTAAAAAAATACAAAATGTTTTTTTATTAATTTAAATTTTTATAATCTTTTTATAAAGATCTATCGATATCAATATTTTTGTCAGCATTGAAAATTGTTCTTTTTTTTTTTTATCTCGAAAAAGTAGAAAAAAAGAAACTCTCAAAGGAACAATTTCAACCAAAAAGAGAAAACATCTCCAAATGACACATTTCAAAATAAAGTTTTCTTACAACACAAAGTTTTTGGGGGAAAATGTACAAATTATATTTTTGTTATTGTTTTTTTTTCCAAGTGAAAATGGGTTCTTGACTTTTGAGATCTTAATGGGTCTATTAATTGGCTTAAATAAGAGTGATAAGTTGACTTTTGAATCCAAAGTTAACATGTCTTTAGAGTTTATTTATTATTATTATTATTATTTTGAAATTAAGTTGTACAATTTAATTAACTTCCTTTTAAAATCAATGGTATATTGTCTTAATTTTTTAGTGGTTATTTTTGTTTATTTAACTTTTTTTCTTCCAATCGTTCGATTACACACATATTATCTTAAATCTTCAATCTTCGATTGAGATGTCAACTTAAAATATGTAAATCTATTTTGCAATTATATTTTCATGAAATTATTAAATTTGAGGTAGAGGACAAAAACATACCCTTGTTTCATACAAACAACAAAATTATAATATAATTTCACTTCACTGAAATGCATAGAATATAATATACACAGTGAAAATTATCGTTAGCTGTGACATCTTATGTCAAATTATATATATACATATATATTTTTTTAATTATTTTCTCACATCAACCCTATTAAGTAGTCTACTTTCTAACACCCTCAACCTATATGGAATAACTTTAAACTCTAATAAGTATATTATGCTTAAGTTTATTAAATGTATCAACAAATTTAAAGCCATATTTTTATATTTTCAACATTAAAAAAAAAAAGTTGGAATTTAGAATAAGCCAAATTAAATCACGTGAAATGTCTATTCATCATTTTCGTACGATTAAAAAAATGATGGGAAAAGGGTTTGGTGTGATGTGAGGTTTTTGAGTAAGGGAGAGAGAGTTTAGGTGTCCTTCGTGATCATTATTTCCCCATTAATTAATGTATAAATATCTTATATAAGTGTAAACCCTAAATTAATAATTAAATAAAATATATATTTAATGATATGTTGGACACAACATTAAGAAAAAAATAATAAAATTGTATTTCATATCTTTGTTTGTTAACAATTTGGAAAGTTGAACTTTAATCTAAACAAATTAATGTAAACTTGTTTGTAGTTACCTATTTGTTGGCAATCAATTGTTATTGATTTATTTATCAACATGTCATATGGTCAAAATTTTATATAATTATTAGTTTATAGTGTTATATAGTTTAGAGTATAAATTAAAAATTGGGTTCTATAGTTTATAGGACGTTATATTAAGTTATAGAGAAATCCCTAAATTGTAAATTGAATTTAGTGAATATATGGTTTGATAAAAGCTTTGTAAATAGTTCATAGGAACTATACATGGTAAGGACTATTTATGACGATTTTAATAAACGATATGGACTATATCAAAGTTCTATCATACCATAGGAAAATCCTTAAATTGTAAAATTATAAGATGAAATTTGTTCATGACCTCATGAGTTTACAAATTGAGAATTAAACCTTGAAACTTAAGCTAGATAATTGTACCTTAGCCTAGAATCATTAAAAAAAATCACCCAAAAATAGTCGATAGAGACCAAAAAGTAGAAATACGTAGAATAAGAAAAGTTGGACTAGAGATTTTTGTGTAAATCATTACCCAAAATGGACATCAGCTAGGGTTTTTTAAATGAAAATTACACCGACACATCGCCACAGTGTTACAAGGAATCTCAACTCTTGTGTTTTAGCGCAGTACCGCATCATTGAGCAATCTTGCAAGCTTCAGTCGAACATCTTAGTCTTGTGGCGCTAAGGAGTTGTGTCGTGATGCTCTTTCAAAATCAGGAAACCATGCTCTCGAGTTTTGGCATTGTCAAGTGTCGAGCAGCGCTAAAGTAGCAACCATTTTTCTTATCCTTCTAGCTACGGTGATGCTTTAAGTCTCCTTCTAGGTGCATTTAAACCCAAAATTGGTTCTAAGGGCCGATTCTACCTAAATTATGTTTGACATCTGTAAAATTCGAAAAATAATTATGCATGTGAAATACAAGAAAGATTCCAAATTAAGTGGAGCAAGATAAAACATTTTTGTGAAAGACATGTATTTTTACTCTACTTTTGACCAAAGGGAGCCTTCAATCACTCATCCATCTCCTTCATTTCTAATTTCAACTTCATTTTCATAAGTTTTTGACTCATTACTATCTATTCCATAAGAGTAGAACATTCACAATTCTTTTGTTATTTATAACCACTAAACCAAGAAGAAACTTATTTTTAATTAAAGAAATTTGAGAGATAGCACACATTTCAAACTCTATTATTTCTCTAATTGTGTTTTTAATAATTGACTCAAATTATTTCCTTAATTCTCTACATCATCTAAATTTGCACTATCAAATTGACACAAATGGTTCTAAAAGCTTAATATAATAGGAGGAAGCAAGTTCCCATCTTTGGGGTTAATTAAAGTTGATGAGAAAACATTTTTGGAAATGGAGAATGTTATAAGGAAGAAAAGTCTATGAGTACTAGTTTGAGATGGAGATCAATTGAAAATGACCCTAAGAATCAATTAGGGCTAAGATGTTGCCATGATTATGGATCCATAAACTACCAAACATATACTAGTCAAAAGTATTTTCACATTTATTAAGATAAAAAAAAAATATACATAATTGAATATGGACACATCATCCAAGTTTGAGATAGACAAGACAAGCTAAATGGAAGATTTTTCAAAAACCATAACTATATATATAAAAGTTTTTTTTTTGTTTTTATTTCATTTACTATTTTAGTTGACGTAACGTTAAAACGAAACGAGGTCAATTTTAATGTTATCGATCAGTGACCGATATTAAAGAATTTCGATTGTATCATACGATGACAATCATAAATTATGTCAGTTCTTGACCAACATGATATACATGCATGAATTACGTTAAAGGGAGGGTATCAACCAAGTTTTGTATTAGTTCACAACCTTAATATAACATTAACTTTGATAGTTTCTTTCTTGGACATTATTTTCAAATATAACAAAATTATTGAAAGTATGTACAAATATGATAAAATTATATTTTGCTTTCATTTTTCATTGATTTGTTAATCTAAATACTCTCTTCTGTCAATTTATAAGTGTTGTTGTAATTAAATTAATTCCAAACCACTATTAGTTCAAAAGCTATTAATATTTAAGTTGAAACTAGAGACTACATAAAATGGATCAAATTAAAACTAGCAAAATCCTAATTAAATACCAAATTAATAGTATATATTATATAACTAATACTTTGTCTATCTTGAATGTGTAAATTTAGGGTTTTGTGACCTTTTAATTCTCTAACTAAATTAAGTTAGGATCATATTGATATTATATTTCAATATATAAGTAAAGTATTGATTTAAAAGAATAAAACTATAACTAATATTGAAAATATTCTCAATGACATCCTTATTACATATACATATACTACATTCGTTCCTACTAAATTTATAAGGGAAAAGGAAATTAAAAAATTATAACCAGAATATATCGTACAAGTTTAAAAAGTTCGAGATGAATGGTCTAAACGACACTGCTTCATTCAACTCTATCAAAGGAAAAGTCTTTCATTCAACTCTATCAAAGGAAAAGTCTTTGGGACCGCGAATATGAATCTCATGTTGAGTGTGGTTTCGAGATGGTTGAATCGGGTCAACTTGAGTCGAACTTGATTCAATGGGATCTTTTTCATAGCTTCCCATCTCAACATGGGGTTGTGACGAAGACGAACCATCAGCATGGCGAGATGGTGAGGGTGAATCGTTGTCCCAACGGTCAGTGTCGAACGGTGACCTTCTCGGTGAGGTGTGGAAGCTATCGACTTCACTCTTGTAGTGTCGGAGTAGGTGGACTGGCGACATGCTGTGAGTCGGGGTAGCAGGTCGGCTCGACATCGGAGTGACCGAACCACGGTTGTGTTTGATGTGCTTTCGAGCCGAGTGGTACCAGTTGCGAAGGGCCGCTGCCACTCTCTCATTGAATATAGTTGGCTTCATTGTTGAACCCATCTGTATATATAAACACAAACTTAAATCAATATTTGGTTATATCGACAACCTTTCATGTTTTTCAAACAAAATCTCTATATTCTCAATTATCCTATTTAAAATATTTAATTATATTTTTTAAAAATTGAAAGACTAAAATAAAATTAATTAATCATTCATAAAAGTATTTTAATTACCTGAGTGACCAATGCATAAAGAGGAAGAGTAACATAACTGCAAAGGATTTGTACAAGCACCCTGATAGATCATAATAATATCAAAACAGTCATTCTCAATATCCATTTCAAAAGATATATATATATATATATATAAAACTCATGTTATACATTCATATGGTTAATCTTAAATTATATGATCGAAAATTATATAAAATTATCTACTAACATGAGCATAGTTCAATTTATATAAAACATGTAGTCTCGAGAGTTTCAAAGTTTTCAAATCTACCTATAATAAAAATCTAACTGATTTAATAGATGAAAAAGTTGAATTCTATGTCGAATTGGACCTAATTTGTAATTTGTTTCTAATTCGCTTCCAAAAATGTTGAATAGGCTTTAGACCCGTTAAACGCAAAATTGAAAAATTGAACTATTAAGTAAAAGAATTTACAATTTTAAGGGACTAACCATGCAAAAAACAATTTTTCTTTTCATTTAACCTAAAAATAAATTGGTAAAATTATGATATAAAAATAAAAAAGTGGCACTATAGTTTAACTTACCCCATCGAAATTCTGATCACCACATCCTCTACATGCTCATGGAAACAAGAATTCAACCCAAATTCATACTGAAATTAAAAAAAGCATCACCCAATATTTAATTAGCCATATAATATATTTATATCATCGAAAAAGGAAAATATATACATCGTCGAAATAGTTCAACTTTTTTATAAAAGAAAATTGTCACACGACAACTTTTTATCGGATTATACAAAAGATGACCGTAGTTTGCATCCAAATACTTTTCAAAAAAGTTTGTTATATAACAAAAATTTGGACAATTTAATGGAATGCAAAATATAAGTGTAACTCGAGATGCACCTAAATGTTTCTTTTCTTATAAAACGGATTAATTCAATTTTCAAAACTGAGAAAACAAAACCGACTACCACCCTTAAATATTGAATCATTAAACTAAATACGGAATAATCAACTTTTAAGATGATAATTTAACATTATCGTGTTTAAAGAAGAACAGTACTTACCCAAGTCCAAGCAAAGAAAGCAACTTGGAAGGCATTTTGAAAGAGAACAAAATTGATGAGATAAAGAATGAGGCGAGGTCGATTAAACCAGAAAAGGTCATCGCCAGGCTCCACCACCGGCACGCCCTTCACTACTTCTCCTCTTTCTTGTATTCTTAGTGCCATTTTCGTAATGATCACTTGCAATTTTGTTCCAATCAACAGCAAAATCTGCAATTAAACATTCAGATTAATCTTCTTCTTCATTTTCCCACTTCAAAAATATGGATTTTGAGTAAAGTTTCTTACAATCAGTGGGATGAATGGCAGCCATAGATATGCCCTCCAACCTGTTCGACGAAATTCCCCAATCAAAAATTTGTCAAATATTTTGCTCCTCTTTCAAAACCCATCTCTATTTTTAACTCTTCTATACACATATATACTTTTATTTGGACAAAGTTGAAAAACCACGTTCTTTGTAGTTATAATTACACTTTCAAGCTTGCATCCTCAAGCTTACAATAATTGTACAAATTGAACGTATAAATGATAAAATTAAACTTTCAAACTTATACAAATGTTACAATTTATATAACTATGTAGGTTTGAAGATCCAGTTTAATCCAATTTTAATATTTATTTAAGTTTGTGGACTCAATTTGTGAAAGGATAGAATTGCAACTACGAACGTATTTACGGATAGTTTTTGCAATTTAACATTTATTTTAGCTGTGGAGTCTTACCATGAGTGTTTGAGAGGAGAAATAGAACAGCAAAGAACCAAATTGGTGGGCTGCAAAATGAACCCAACAAAAGAGTTATTGAACTCCAATATATGTTCAAGAAAGAGACCCAACTTTACAGTGTTCTATCATAACTTCCAGGAAAAAAAATAGAACTTTAGTGTTCTATTATATAGAGTTCTTTTTTAAGAAAAGAAATTGAGAAAATTTGGACACTTTTGTAAACATTTGTAAAAAAAAAAAAAAAAATTAATTTTATCTAGTATGTCTAAGGTTTTAGTGATGAAATATATGTGTCGCTAAATTTAATTTTTCGATGTAAATTAAAGTATTTAGTGATGAAAACATGTTGTTGCATGCGGTCGTCGCTAAAGTCGAGTGGATAAATATTTTTTTTTAAAAAAAAGCCACAAACATTGGCTCTTATTTATATTATTATATATCTAAATTAAATACTTTATTTTTTGGTGTATTGAAAAAATCATTTTGTTAGGTTTTAAAGTTGATTTCATCCGTTCAAAAGACAACTATCCTTAACATGATATTATGATTGAATATGCATCTATATATTAAGAGATATAATTAAACGATTTAAAAGGTTAAAATGAAATGGAAGGTGGTCCAAACAAATGAAAAAATCAATGCTAAACTATAGTAGGACGAATCGAGATGAAACTAATCCAAATTATGAACGGATTAAAATGAATGGAAACAACAAAAAATCAAGCATATACTTAATAATAATAATAATAATAATAATAATAATAATGTAGCAAAATTCCAATGAATTAATTAAGCAAACTGACCTGATTCCCACAACAACTTTGAAGTCTTCTTCAAGGGATCTATTAATGTATTTTTGAAAATCAAATTGTGTATGACTTTGAGGTGCTAAATGTGCCTATAAATAAATAAATATAACATTAAAGTCAAAATGCCATATGGTAATTAAAACATTATATTATATTATATTATATTTTGATGAAGGTCAAAGACACTAACCATTATAAACCCATGTCTTAATGTCAAGTAATCAACTTTTGGAACAGATCTCACAAATTGTCTGAAGAAACAAACCTGTTATTCAATTCAAACAAACCCCAATCAATTTTATTAACAAAAGTGAGAAATTGTCAACTCTTAACCCTAATCTTTATAAATTAATAAATAATTCAAATTAAATTTCTTTCTTTTAATAGTAATTTTTATCTAATTTTACTTGATTCCGTTAAAAATTAGAGAAATTATTTTAAATAATAAAATTGCTTGAAATACTTTCTAAGTATAGTTAAAAAAAAAAGGGATCATTTTGTTATTTTGTTATTGTATATGAAAATAACTTAGAAAATTATCGAACTATATTATCAACAAAAATAACTACATTTTATTTTAAAGAAGTAATTATTAATTTCGTTTTTAAATATAGTAAAATTTTATTTTTTATGGATAGTAAAAGTAATAAAATTAGTTTTAATGTTTTTTTTTTCATTTATAACAATTTCCATTAAATTTTATTTTAAAGAAGTCTCTATAATGATAGAATTGAACAGCTGTTATGGAAATTAAAATATACGAATTATTTTGAAGGAATCTAATTTTGTTTTGTTTTTTTTTTAAAAAAAGGTTCATATTTAATTATTTAAGTTATGTGACCCATAAGGGATGTTTAGGCGGCTAAAGTCACTATCTTAAAGTGGCTTATTCTGACCGTTATCATTTCTATAAAATTAAAAACACATGATTTTTACAATTATTTTCCAATTAATAATAAATAACAATTTTATAAATAATAGTTAAGTAAATAATAATATTTTAAAAATATTGCCGGTATAGCAAAATTTATGAGCGATAGATTAATATTTGTAACATGATTTTTTAGTGATAAATTTTTATTATTGATAGACTCTATCACATTTTACTATATTTACAATTTTTTAAATAAAAATTACTGTTTTTTCATTGCATTGAATATATTAATGAAAGTATTTAAAATAGTTTTAATATATAATAAGGATGAAAATGAAAATGAAATCCATATAGAGAGTACAAACAAAACTAGTTCCATAATTAAATTTATTAGTAAGACTATATGATTAATCAAGGAGGATTATTGTTAATGAAAAAACGGTCTAAAAATATTTGTAAAATATAGTAAAAATAAATATATTGGTTAAATAATAAATTAAAAATAAATAAATGAAAAATATAAAATTAAAAAAATAAAATAAAATAAAAGGAATCTTACGATCCACATCAAGGCAGGATTTTTGGTCCAAAAGCTCAAATGTCTTCTCCCAAATGAGGTGTCTCTTGCAAACCTAAATCTCTCCGGATCTGTTCTCCAAACCCACATTTTTTTAATTTTGTCAAAAAAATAAAAATCATTATAATTTGATCAAATTGCACACATTTTTAAAAAATGTAAAATATTTAAATATATATATAAAAAAAATGAAGTTAAATGTTAGATTCTTCCAATATTAATTAAATATACTTGAAAAAAACCAAAATTTATTTAATAATGATTTTTCATTTTTTTTAAGAAATAAACTAATCCTCTAGTTAAATTTCAAAAATAAAAACAAATTTTGAAATTTAACTTTTTTAGTTTTTAAATTTTTTGGATGATATTTTAAAACATAGATAAAAGGTAAATAAATAATAAGGCGCAAAAAATAAAATTGCTTATACGTCTAAATTATTTTTCAAAAAGTCAAACGATTATTTAAGTATTTAATAAATTTATGAACATTAAAAAATGTCTTTATTCGGTTTTTAAACTTTCATTTTTTATTTTAGTATAGCTTTTTATATTCAAACATTTTTTAAATTCACAAGTCAGATAGAAATTTAAGGATCAATTAAAAACATAAAGCTAAATTAAATACTCAAAATTTAAAGACAGAAATTATAATTTAATGAAATTAAAATTAAATATCAGGATTTTAATATTATTTGTAGACAAACCATGTGAGAATTGGTATTCAGCAGTTTTGGTCTCTTTTTCCCATGTTTTCCAACTCCTCATCTGTGAATAATATATAAGAGAAGGGTAAAAAGGTAATTACATATATTAAAAAATAAATTTTATAAAAATGAAAATAATAATGTTAAATTACCTTTGCTCTAGCCAAAGCATAAGTTAGAACACAATACAAAACATGAAAAACAGCCAACACAAAAATGAAGATATGAAGTTGATGAATTCCTTCTGCTGAAATAAATGAAGCTTTACCCTGTAAAACACAATCGTCGTCGTCGTCGTCGTCATTATCGTTATATATACTTTAACAAAACGGTGAAAAATAACTCGAGTAACCTTCAAATCTTACATCTAAACTATTGATTTTTTTTACTTTTTCAGTGAAATTTTGATTAAAATAAAGATCGAGATCGTATGTAATTAATAATCTTTCTCAAATCTTAAAAAATTTGAAATAAGTTAAAAGGTTAAAATATTTCCAAACGGCTCGTTAAACTAACTTTCGAAACACTTTTAAACCTAATTTTAAACGATTTTTATCGAAAGAATTCAAATAAAAATAACTTTTGAAGAACCATATTTTTTTTTTTTCTCAAATCAATGGGAACATATCCTAAAAATCATTTAGAAAGAAATTAAGAAAACAAAAGAGTCAAAAACCGAACAGCTTCAAACGGATTTAATTAATGATTGATTTATATATATATAATAATTCTCAACTTGGCAAAATGGTTTGTTTCTTTTTATTTATTTTAATTTCATACCTTGGCAGCACATTTATCAGCTCCTCCGGCAGCGGCCAAACTCCGGCGGAAACTTCCACCATTTCCGACGAGATGAAGGAGTCTCCGGCGATTATGACCCAAATGTTGCACAGATTTCTCCATCTCTTTGTTCATCTCATCTTCTTTTTCCTTTGTACATGGATGCCACGTGGCAGCCACATGTTGTGGAATACATATCTCCGTTATTGGTCCTTGCCCCACCGTTAGTAGCAATGATATAAATCCCAATAACATAAGCTCTACAAAAAGAAAAGATTATTATAAATTAATTAAACCAATTAATTTTGTATAATTTCTTCTTCTTTATTACCTGATTTGATCTTCTCTAATGCTTCGAATAACGCCCGTTTGTGTCTCTTCTTTAGCCACTGCCAAAAGAAAAATGAAACAATAATGAAACCCCAATCGAAATTTCAAGTTATAACTTTTCGAGGTATTTCTTCCTTACATGTCCGATGAGATGGAGACTATATTCGATGAAAATAGAGACGACGAGCAAAACAAAGCAAACGACGGCAACAGCCCATGTCGGTGTTTGCTCGAGCGACTTGCCACCGGCTGCCCCCGCCATGGATGAACTACGCCGATTGAGCTAGCTACCTCCGATCACCGGATGACTGGCTTTTTCTTAGGGTTGGAAGGAAAATATTTGAAAAGGGTTTTTTCCAAATTGATCAAAGAATTTTCATGTGAGAAAGCAAAAGGGGTAGAGGAGGAACTAGAAAGTCTTGATAAGGGTTATTATTATTAATATGTCAACAACTAGAGAACCAAATAATGTGAATGATATTGATATGATAATGGCAATCAATTGAAGCTATATATATATATATATATATATATATATATATGTTTCATATGATATTTGGAGAGAGAAAAGGGAAGACTTTGACTTTGAGTAATGATCTATAGTTAGGATAATTAAAGTAAAAGGTAAAATATAACATAATGACTAGATATATATATACTCTCTCCTTATAACAATATTTTAATTTATGTTTTTCAAATTTTATTGTATATTCATTATTAAAACCATTTTTCCCGTTCCATGTAGACTTCTTACTACTGGAGTTCATGGAATAAATTGTTACGAGCTAAAATCTCTCGTCCATTGAATACATGAGATTCGAGGAAAAAAATATATATCTTTAATCTTCGTATATTTTGAGTATAATTTTCATTTGGTCTCTAGATTTCAAAATGTTACAATTATAGTCTTTAAGTTTTAAGTTTGATTTTAATTTAGTCTCTATAGGTTTCATAAAATGTTACAATTTTGCCTTAAAGATTAAAGTTTTGGTTAAATTTGGTCCCTCGGTTTCAAGATTTACACTTTTAACCTCAATTTTTCACTAGCACTTCATTTTAGTTTTAAGGATTAGTGTCTATTAATTAATTAACTAGTTGTAATTATTTTTAATTAATTAACTAGTTGTAATTATTTTTAATTAATTAACTAGTTGTAATTATTTTTAATTAATTAATATAAATATTTAAGCTGAAAGATTAAAAATTAGTATGGGGAATTTTAAAATATATCTCAATGAACCAAAATATTTACAAAATATAACAAAAATTTAAGATTCTATCAATGATAGACATTGATAGACTTCTTTTAGTGTCTATTAGTACATTGACAGACATTAATAAAATCTCAAATTTTGCTATATTTTGTAAATATTTTCAGTAGTTTTGTCATTTACAATAAATTTTTAATTAGTATTTAGTTTTTTAAAAAATAGTATTTAGTGAAAAATTAATGCTGAAATGTAAATCTTAAAACATAAAAAGTCAAATAAAACTCAAACCTTGTAAAATTGTTTGAAAGCTTTTTGAAAATATAATTTTTTTTTTAAGTACTTGTACGCAAAATTAAAATTTAATGACCCTATTAAATATTTTTTTTTAAAATTTATAAAATACAACCATCAAGTTTTGTAATTACAAAATTAGGTCAATAGGATGGAGTTGAGAAAACTTGCTAATAATATTTTTCATAATAATGTTATTTTATAATAATGACAAAATCATTCCAAATAGTAAAGTACGAACAAATAATGGTATCAAGTAAAAAGTTTAAGACTGAATTATTACCGACTAAAATTAATTAAATTATTATTTTATCAAATAAAGGGTAAAAATATTTTTTGGCAAGAAAAAAAAAAGAGATTTGTAATCATAAATTTGACTCTGACATTTTAAACAAGTAGAGTGACCAAATTTGAATTTCTAAGAACACATATAAAACCAATTGAACTCATATATACCCTATTTTTGACTCCTTCAAAAGCATCATGAAAAAAAAAAAAAAGAGGAGGAAATTCCATGTAATATTAATCATAATATTCAAATAATTAATTTTAAGGAAAATTAAAAGAAAAAAATAGAAGTTGCATTGAAAATTAAGGAAAAAATAAATTCTCCTATATATATAAATAAGATGAATTAAAAGAATAAATTGAATTTTATTCAATTGGAAAAGAAACGTTGACTTGATAAAAAATATTAAAGTAATATTATTTTGGTTTTCTTTGACTAATTCTTAATCAAATAATTAGAGTTTGAGATTAAATCAAGACCGTCCACCACAGCTTAAGTCAAACCTCTAATTAAATTAACAACAAAATTATGTAAGACCGTTAGTTATTACATCTTAAGATTTAAAAATCCAAATAATAATCGGATTAAATAATAATCTTAAATTTAGTTTTTATTAAAATTAGCTAAATGATAGTAATAATAATTTTCAAATATAATATCTCTGTGTGTATGTTTTCCAATTTTATATTGAAATAGTAAAAATTAAACAAACTCTAAGTAGTATAATTAATAAAAGGGTTTTTTAATCTGATAGTTAGAAGTGGTTTTTTTTTAAAATTTGAATTTATATTAGGACCAAATATTCTGTTTTTGACCAAAGACCAAACTTATCCTTTCCCTTTGGCTAAAAAATCATAATTAAACCAAAATTGAATATACTTTTTAAAGTTTATATTTATATATATTTTCTTTAAAATAAATAATAAAAACAAAAAAATAATTTATTGACTTAGTCTTCCAATTGTTTTTTTTCTAATATGGAATCATTTTTGTGACTTTAGAGGGAAAATATTGTTATAAAAAGAAGAAAATTATAATTTGTCTTAATAATTTTGTATGGGAAAAAGACAGAATTTAAAAACTAATATTTGAAGATGGATGTAATTAGTCAAACAATGTAAAATTATATGTGTTTTTAGTTTTCTGAAATCTACTTCTTCGTTTTTATAACATATAGTAATTATTATTATGATTGACAAATTTCATAATCTTGTTCAACGACAAGTAAAATTACACTATTAGCCCCATCGAAAATATTTACCATGAGAATTTGATTAATTAATATCATATTATATATATATATATATATAGACGCACGGGTGAAGTTGAGTTTAGGAACTACCTAGTAGTCAAGCTATCTTGGGGGACATGTTCTTGTCGGGAGGGTGCTCTCATAGATCCTCACTATGATACATAAGCTCTAGTTAGGGTTTAGGGTTAGTTTGGGAGATTTTTTGGACCAATTCGAGAATTTGAGTTGATCGGGTTGGATATCTAAGGACTCGAACAGGGTGTTCAACCTAACTAATTTATCATATTTGGTGTGAGCATAAGCTTTATGTTCATGGGGTTATGCTTTGCATCCTCTCTTAGGACGTAGTTAGTCGATTTAAGATGTTTAATTGTTGTTTTAAGTGGCTTGAAGCTTCTATTGAGGGACTCAAGAGGACCCATTTGAGTTGTGTGTGTTTGGTAGAGGGTCTTTTTGTCCTTATTTTATTCATAGTTCCTTTGGTTGTGTTATGAACGTGTGTCTTGATCTCAAGCTGTAATGTCCGATTCTCTTTAGTACAATTCATTACTTTTATGCATTAATATAAAAGAATGTGATAGACTCCAAACACTATAAAAAAATAAAGGTTAACTTATAAAAATACCCATCAACTTTGCATTTTGTATTTAAACTTTCAAAAGTTTCAAAAATACCCTAAAATTTTAAGAAATGGTTAAAAAATACTCTTACTGTTAGTTTTGGATGAAAATCGTTAAAGACATATTTCAAAAATACCCTTAAACTATCGAAAAGTTTCAAAAATATCGTTGAACTTAAAAAAAGTTAAAATACTACTCTCACAATTAGTATATTAACTAAAACTGTTAATATCACATTGAAAAAAGTACTCTAAGTTAAAAATGTCTCTATCGTTTGTGTAGTGATAAATTTATTTGAAGTTGTTAGTTTTTATGAGATTGACAATATTTGTTTTATGGCTCAGATATTGAAAATGTCATCGCATTGTTACTGTTTTGAAAAAGGTATGGTCTACCGAAATGTTGATTTTGCAATATATTTCTCTTATCCGTGGTTGCCTTTTTGTTTCTCCTGTCGACATCTTCCTTTATTCAGTGCACATCTTCCTTTTTTGTTATCAGTATTACCATTGATTGAATCTAAAAATTTTATTATATTTTGTAAATATTTTCAATAATTTTATCATTTACAATAATTTTTTTTACTCATGACGTGATCCTTGATAATGTTAATTAATTTGACCAATTCGTCAATAGGAAATTACGTACTTTTCCTAAATTAATTAACATATATTAAATCATATTGACCAACAACATTTATTTCGTTGGGATAATCCTCTTTCATTGTTTATTTATTTATTGAGTTCATCAATAAATTAAGTGGAGAAATTCAAACTTTTCATATTTACTTTAAAATTTAAAATTCAATTCCACATCATTTTCATTTTATATTTTGCTCATTTAAGCGAGTAATAGAAATTTTCTTGCAGATATTGACAGTACAAATACTAAATCAGTTGAGTTGCATCTATTTTTGCACGATAAAAATTATTGACCACCTTACGATGAAGCTAGTTAATTATTATTTATCATAAATATATATAAAAAAAGTTGATTTACAAGTTTCACGATCGTATAGCTCAACTTTTATAAACCATGTACTGTTGGTCAAAATGTCAGATATTTGAATCTCTCGATTATATATATTTGCTGAACTCAATAGAAAAACATATAAATATTGATTCATGAACAAGTATTATTATTGTTTTATTTAGATGTCCTATTTTCTTGTGTTATCTCGTACTGAACTCTTTTACGTAAGTTGAATCAACACATCATATTAGCATTTACATTAATGATGCTAACTTGTATTCAAATTAAATTCTACGACGTATCTAAAACTTTAGTTTCGTTGTAACTAATTTATAGTAATATATGATTAATAATAAGATTCAAATTAAATATTATATTAACTATGATGATAACAAAGCACATGATATGATAAATTATTCTCTTTTTTTTTTTTTTGGAAATGATATGATAAATTATTCAATGTTTGAATAATATCTTTAGTAAGACCCAAATGACAGGTAATTTAAAAATATACAATATATTATTGTATCGTTAAATGTGTCTTGTTGTAAAATATTTAAAAATATTTTCCTAAAAAAATTGATAAAATAAGGCAGAAAAAGTTGAAAAAAAAGGAAGAAGAAAAGAAACTTTGTTGGAAAGGTGTTTTTCAAAATTATTTTTTAAGGAAATATATATTTTAAAATTTGTGGAATTATTCTTAGATTTTATATAAATATATATATATAGATAGCCTTTATAAGTACAACTAAAATTGTTTTTTTTTTTAAAAAAAAAAAAAAGTACAACCAAAACTGATTTTTTCTAAAACTAAAATTGTGGAATAGAATTTAAATTTAATAAACTGATTAATGATAATTTTGAAGAGGGTTAGAATCCCTTATAAATATGAGAAGTTTTGAATGATGACCAACTACGTAGGTTTTGCTGGTGGGGTTTAGGAGCAACGACTCCCAAAACTTAAGTTCGTTTGTATTTATCTATTCATAAAAACCCTATAATTTTACAGGTGTCTCTAATTTGTATTTGAATTTTTCTATTTAATAATAAATTATTCTTCTATGTCTGTGGATGAAATACCTAACACACTGTTAATGAATGACACGTAAATTTCTATGGCGATTCTCTATTCCTTCATTGTGGTTGAATTACATTTCAAATTCCAATCATTCAAGGATGCTATCTTTCCCATCATCATTTTTTATTCTTTTTTCCCTAAGGTATTAACTACCTATTAAAAAGAAATAAAAATAAAATTGATGTGATAAGTTATTTATAAGTATTTAAAATAAATAATATGATATTGACATTTTATTTTATAAAACCTCAAAAAATGTGGTAAAGTCATAATGGTTGAAAACCATGAATGTGGATTAAATCTTAAGACATAACTAAGTTTGAAAAGCACTAAAGTGTTTAGGACTAAAACTAATATATTATTTGAGAATACAATGATTTATTACTCTCTTTTAAAAAACGACATTTTTTAAAGGTTTCGTCACATATATAATAGAAAATAAAAATCCCCAAAGTCGAAGTATATATCTTAACAAAATTTACTGATAATTTTTTTTAGTACAACAATTTGGATAAAAAAAAATTGAATTACAAACTTCGTGGGTACTAGTATATACTCGAATGCTAGTTGAGCTAAATTCTTGTCGGCAAATGAACTGATAACTAATACACCGTGGCTCAAATTGTAATAATCTAATCAAATTGTGGTGTTATACTTTATGCAAAATGCCAATGTTTTTTTCTTTTTTTAAAGGAATCAAATTGTTAGGACAAGACAAGAAAACACCAAATCTTTGGTCTAATGTGGATGTCTTAATAATATGAAATAAGAACAAAGTTTTGTTTCATTGTTTTGTAGGGTTGACTATTTTTGTAAAGAAAAACGACGTCGTATTTGAAGTCTTTTCCAAGTAAAATGACTCTTTGGTCTTTGTTCTTCCATCGTCTCTATGTTCCTTTCTCACTGCTTTCCGTTTTATAAGACTTGATGTCTCTTTTAAAAGTTTCAATAAATACATGCAACCAAATTTATCAAACTTTAGATTCGAGTTTGACGTTATTCGTGACTAATGTTTTGAAATAGTTAAAATTACTTTTGTCGTTTCTAAAATTATTATGTAAATGTTAATTTTGATGAAATGAAAATTGTATTTAGAAGTGTGAAAATTTAAAATGATTTAGAAAAATTGCAAAAATAACCCTTGAAGTATGGGGGTAGGTTAGGTGCAATCCGGGTTTAATATGCTGATTGTGATAGAAATATCAAGATCTTAATTTTGTGAAAATGTCGATAAAAGTATCGATAAAATATTGATATCGATGGATATTTCTGGATAAATTAGAAAAGCAAAAAAAATTTAAAATATTAAATTAAACCTTTTATGATTTTTAAACAAGTTAACATGTCTACTATTATATTATATTTACATATTGGTATTTTGTAGCTTATTTTCTTTATGTTTCTTGGATTTTTCTGTAGTATAATGAAAATATCGATTTATCCTTTATGCCTATATTGAATTCGAAAATATCGAGATGTCGACAAAAACTTAATATTCTGGTTGTAATTGCAACTTCAAACTTTTAACCTATATACATTAGTGAATAAAAAATTGGTTACATTTTGTAATATTATTTTTAGAAGTCGAATGTTTTGTTTGTTTGTTTTCGTGAAATCACTATGGTTTTATTTATGATTTAAATTAAAAACATGTTTTTGTAGTTATTTTTCTTTTCTTTTTGTTTTCTGTAAATTAAAAACAACATATTGGAATTAATATCCACACATGTTATAGTCAATTTTAATAAAATGTTTGTTATGTTTTTTTTTTTTTAACAATGTTCTAACCACTTTATAATAAGCCAAAGACATGTATTTTTCTTTGCTTTCAATCTTATCTCTTTGAACTAATTGTAGTAGACATGAGCTGTGTTTAGGGTTACTCTTAAAACGCGGTTGAATTAAATCGATATTGTTTGATGGATATAAATATTAAATATCTAAATATATGAAATAATAATCTCGAAAAAGATAATGTTTGAATCAAAATAAAAACTATATGTTCTTGAATTTGACACTTTTGTTGTGTCAATTTAATCAAGCTATGAATTTGGTATTTAAGCTTTGACTTGAATTTTGACACATTTTTTTATGTCAACTTATCAAAACATGAATTTAGTTCTAAGTTCTGATTTTCTTTCTTGACATGAATTTTGATTTGAACTCAAGTAGAATTTATGCTCTACGTAATTCAAAGTTGAACTTGTGGTAAAATTGAACTTCTTTCCAAGAGGCTAGACACACATTTAGAATAGAAGACATATGAGATTTGAACTTCACTCAATTTTATTTTGGCATAAAATTTTAGTTATACCCTTATTTAAACGCGAGTTAAATTGGAGGCATTATCCACAATTTGATTTAATTGAAGATAAAAGAAATGATTTGAATTTGGGATAAAATTTAGAATACGACCAAAATTTTAATTTGAGATGAATTTGAGTTTATCTCCAATTTTATTTTATTGGACTCGAGGATAAAAACCTAAGCTTTAGATGATTTGAATTTGAGATAAGACTTGGCTTATTTTCAAATTGTAATTTGAGATAATAGCCAAAATTTGAATATGGAATGGATTTGACATAAGATAAAAACTAATAACTTAAATTGAATAAATTCTCACTACAACGGACAAAAAATGACCTGGTTTTGGATAGTATAAAAAAATCTTGAAAATTCACATCTAACATTAAGTGGGCTCATTTTAAGGAACGTCGAAGTTTTTTTGCAAAAAATTGACAAGTGAAGTCCAAGACTCAGGTTTTATTTTTGGCGTCAAACTAGTTTTCCAACGATTTTATTTATTTATTTTGGTCCTGCACCTCTATAGTTCAATGATTGTGAGCTGATAAGTGTGAGATTGTATTTCTGGCAAGGTATATGGACAAGGAAAATGAGCCAATAGTCGCAATTGGTGCTCCTTGTTGGTGTATTAAGGTGACACCCAAAACGTCCGAAAAATGGCTAATGTTATAGCCTACAAAAAATGACTTAATTTTTGCCAGTATAGAAAAGTCATGAAAATTAACATCTAACTAGTAATTGGTCTCATTTTAAGAAATTTTGAAGTTCTTTCCCAAAAAAAAAATGATCAGTGAAGCATCAAACTCAGTTTTTATTTGTGGCGTCAAACTAGTCTTCCAACGGTTTCTTTTATTTATTTTGGTCGTGCATCTCTATAGTTCAATGATTTTGGGTGGGTCATATTTCTGACAAGGTCTATGGACCAGGAAAATGAGTCAATGGTCGCGATTGGTGCCCCTTAGTGTGGTGTACTAAGTTGACACCTAAAACGTCCGAAAAACGACCAATGTTATAGCTTGCAAAAAAAGACCCAATTTTTTTCAGTAAAAAAAAATCTGAAATTTCACAGCTAACTA
This sequence comes from Cucumis cinereus, assembly GCA_037974625.1. Lineage (NCBI taxonomy): Eukaryota > Viridiplantae > Streptophyta > Magnoliopsida > Cucurbitales > Cucurbitaceae > Cucumis > Cucumis cinereus. The sequence continues at coordinate 2,040,065 of JBBPDJ010000004.1, forward strand.
GTAATTGGTCTCATTTCTAGGAATGTTAAAGTTTTTTCTTAAATAAATTGACCAGTATAGCCACAAACTTAGTTTTTATTTTTGGCGCAAAACTAATTTTCCATGGTTTCTTTTATTTGTTTTGGTCCTACACCTATATTGTTTAATGATTATAGGCTGATATGTGTAGGATCGTATCTTTGGCAAGGTCTATTAACCAGGAAAGTGAGACATGGATCGCTATTGATGCTCCTTGGTGGTGTACCATGGTGGCATCCAAAACGTCCAAAAAATAGCTAATGTTACAACTTACAGAAAATGACCCAATTTTCGGCCAATATAAAAAAGTTATGAAAATACACATATGACTAGTACTTTGTCTCATTTTGAGAAATGTTGAAGTTTTTACCAAAATGTTACTTGTGAAGCCCCAAACTCAGGTTTTATTTTTAGCTCCATACTAGTCTTTGAGCAATTTCTTATATTTGTTTTGATCTTGCACCTCTACAGTTCGTGATCATATCTCTGGCAAGGTCTATGGACGAGTGAAATGAGTCAAGGGTCACGATTGGTGTACTTTGGTGGTGTACTAAGGTGACACCCAAAACGTTTGAAATATGACCAATGTTATAATCTACAAAAAATGACCCAATTTTGGTCAATATGAAAAAGTCATGAAAATTCACAACAAACTAGTAATTGGTCTCATTTTAAGGAACGTTGAAGTTTTTTCCCAAAACAATTGACCAGGTAAGCCCCAAACTCACTTTTTATTTTTGGCGCCAAACTAGTATTCCAACGGTTTATTTTATTTGTTTTGGTCATGCACCTCTATAGTTCAATGATTATGGGTTGATAAGTGTGGGATCATATCTTTAGTGAGGTCTATGGACCAGAAAAAAGGAGACAAGGGTAACAATTGGTGCTCCTTGGTGGTGTACTAAGGTGGCACCTAAAATGTCCGAAATATGGTCAATGCTATAGCCTACAAAAAAATGACCCAATTTTGATAAGTATAAAAAAATCCTGAAAATTCACATATAACTAATAATTGGTCTCATTTTAAGGAACGTTGAAGTTGTTTCCCAAACAAATTGACTAGTGAAGCCTGAGAATTTCAATTTTTATTTTTGACGTCAAACTAGTCTTTCAACAATTTTTTTTATTTGTTTTAGTCCACACCTTTGTAGTTCAATGATTATGGGTTGATAAGTGTAGGATCGTATCTCTGGCAAGGACCGCGGACAAGTAAAATGAGTCAAGGGTCGCGATTGATGTACCTTGGTGGTGTACTAAGATGGCACCCAAAACGTCTGTAATATGACCTATGCTATAACTTACAAAAAATGACTCAATTTTGACAAGTATAAAAAAGTCTTGAAAATTCACATTTAACTAGCAATTAGTCTCATTTTAAGGATTGTTGAAGTTTTGTCCCACAAAAATGGACCAGGGAAGCCTTTGACTCAGTCTTTATTTTTGGCGCCAAACTAGTCTTCCAATGGTTTCTTTTATTTTGTTTTGGTCCTGCACTTGTATAGTTAAATGATTATGGGATGAAAAGTGTGGGATCGTATCTCTAGCAAGGTCTATGGACCAAGAAAATGATTCAAGGGTCGCGATTGATGCTCTTTGGTGGGGTACTAAGGTGACAACTAAAACGTCCGTAAAGTGGTAAATGTTATAACCTACAAAAAATGACTCAATTTTGGTCGGTATAAAAGAGTTCTTAAAATTTACATCTAACTAGTAATAGTTTTCATTTTAAGGAATGTTGAATTTTTTTTTCAAAAAGATTGATCGAGTAAAGCCTCAAACTCATTTTTTATTTTTGGCGTCAAACTTGTCTTCTAATGAATACTTTCATTTGTTTTGGTCTTGCACCTTCAGAAAAGGAAGAGACAAAAGAACACAACACCGACAAAGCAAAGACAAAAACAAAGAACAACAACAGAAATAGTCCCACTAGAGCAGGTTAGCAATATCCTCAAGGCAAAATACAAGACGAGTACGCACAGTAGTTGACTAGAAACTACACTAGCACATTAACATCACGAGAAAAGCCTAGCACATAAACAACAAGAGAAAAGCCTCTATACAACCGACTATTCCATAAATAGTAGTCTAGCACAAATATATAATATTTTCACCATGTAGAATACTAATTCGTATTTTTCTCAAATTTCTTTTTGAGAAACAAAATTTTAATCATTCAAATTATCCAAAAGAGGAAAAAAAAGAAGACACAAATTTCGAATTTTCACTAATTTTGAAGTTCCAAGGAAGTTGCTTCCTTCACCAACGTTTGTCTCCTAGTGGAACCATTTTCAAGCTCCGTCGATAATGGCTGCTCAAGAAAAAACAACTTCCACTATCACCACCAACCCAAATCTGATTTCCCCTTTTCTTTGCCAATGAAACCCAAAACCCTAAATCAGTTTCAATGTTCCTATCTCCCCACCTGTTTCTCCTTCTTTTCACCTTAACATCCCTCTCCGCCGCCGCCACCGCCGCCGTTGAATGCCCTCTCAACTTCACCGTCCTCCGCCAGTTCTCCCAGGGTTCCGCCGTTTCCCGCTCCGACGAATGCCAATACATCCGCCTTGGTCTCCGCCTCGTCCTTTCCCAGTACCTTAAACTCACTGGCTCCTTCTTGCCCCCGGTGAACTCTTCCGATTCATGCTGGAATTCTTACCAATCGATTGTGAATATTACTTGGCCGAATTTCAACATTCGGAGCTCTTGTGGGTTTCAAACCGGGTGGATTTCTCAAGGCTGTATGAACATAACTACCAAATCGGAGTTTGAGAGAATCGTTCCTAAATCAGCCCTTGATGGTGTTGTTGCGAACTGTAATCAATCGCTTGAAAATGGTTCCCCTTGTGCCTCGTGCACGACGAGGCTCGCGATCGTTCAGGCCTCGTTCTTGACCGGTCCGTCGATTGGAAATGTCACTGATTGCCCCGCATATCCATCGATTTACACGGCGGCGTTCGTGAATCATTTCGGACCCACTGATTGGGGAACTGCCAAATGTTTATTCTCACTCAATCCTCCTTCGTCGGGGAATTCGAGAAGCAACAAGCGGAATACGGTGGTGTTAGTTGTTCTAATTTGTTGTGGCGTTGCGGCAGCGGCGGTGGCGGTTGCAGGTGGGTTGTTTTTCTGGCGGAAACAGGGGAAAGTGAAGAAGAACGATAGAATTGGTAGAGTTGAAACAGGGTTGGGTTCTGGATTGGAATCGATTAGTGCAAGCACTACTTTGGTGAAGTTCACATTCGATGAAATCAAGAGGGCAACAAGGAATTTTAGTAGAGATAACATAATTGGGAGAGGGGGTTATGGGAATGTGTATAAAGGGGTTCTATTTGATGATTCTGAAGTTGCATTGAAGAGGTTTAAGAACTGTTCTGCAGCAGGGGACGCCATTTTTGCTCATGAAGTTGAGGTAATTTCAAGTGTTAGGCATGTTAATCTTGTAGCTTTAAGAGGATATTGTATTGCAACCACTCCAATGGAAGGTCACCAGAGGATAATTGTGTGTGATTTGATGAAGAATGGGAGTCTTTATGACCATTTGTTTGGGTTTTCAGATCAGAGGTTGAGTTGGCCAATTAGGCAAAAAATTGCTCTTGGCACAGCTAGAGGATTGGCTTATCTGCATTATGGAGCTCAGCCTTCCATTATCCATAGAGATATTAAAGCCAGCAACATTCTTTTGGATGAAAATTTTGAACCTAAGGTAGCTGACTTTGGTTTAGCTAAGTTTACTCCAGAAGGAATGACTCATTTGAGCACAAGAGTTGCTGGAACTATGGGGTATGTGGCGCCCGAGTATGCCTTATACGGCCAGTTGACTGAGAGGAGTGATGTGTATAGCTTTGGAGTTGTTCTACTCGAGCTATTGAGCGGGAGGAAGGCACTTGGGGTGAGGAGCCATGACAGCCAACCATTTCTAGTGACTGATTGGGCTTGGTCTTTGGTTAGGGAACAAAAAGCAACGGATGTTATTGAAGAAGGCATGCCAGAGCTGGGTTCTCCAGAGGTTGTTGAAAAGTATGTATTGATTGCTGTCCTTTGTTCCCATCCCCAACTCTATGCCAGACCATCAATGGATCAAGTAGTGAAAATGCTTGAAACTGAGCTATCTGTTCCTTCAATCCCTGAGAGACCCATCCCTTTAGTTGCCGATATTGATGAAATTGAGAGATCAATGAGTAGTAGTAGTTCTGCTCAGCATTCTGGTTCAGTTGGCTTTCATAGTTTCGCATTACAAAATGACCATAAATAGGGGGTGGGGGGTTAGGACATAGAAATTGGTCATCCATTACTACTGAGAACAAGGAGGAATCCGCTCGACAAAGAGCTTGCATCTGATTACCTCGTTGTAGAGACAACAAGTTACCAATACTAAGGGACAATGGGAGGAGGGTGGTTAGGATGTAGAAATTGGTTAGACCATTCTACGACAGAAAGGAGGACTCTGCTCGCGAAGGGACTTGCATCTGATCACCTAGTTGGAGAGACAACTTACCAATACCAAGGGATGTTCGGTTCTCGATCTTAGAGCATTATCAGCCATACTGGGACTAAAACACGACCTAGACTCCTACGAAGGACAGTCGTGGGGAGTTTTCCGCAATGAGCCATTCGTTTTGTTTGTTGGATGGTTTCATATTTGGAGTCCATGCTTCTATTCCATTGTAAAGATGGATAAATTTGTAAGTATTTCATTTTTCTGATCCCCTTTGAAGTTCAGTGTTGGAGGGAGAGTATTGAAAACAACAATTTTGTTTTACCACTCAAATTTTGCATTCAAATGTTTAGACTTTGGTTTTGCTTTTGCATCATCAATATTAGTACTTTTGGTGGCCTCTGATTTAAGTTGGATATTTTGTGTGTTCCTTATTATACTTGGAATTGTGGATGCATCTTCAAGTGTTCTCTTCTATATGTGCATATAGAGATGTAAGTTAGTCGGCTTTTATTTATTTATTTATCTTTTACTTGAATTGACTACTCGAAAAATCCAATCGAAACGAACAAAACATATCCAATTTGGACGATCTATGTGGCTAGTTTATTTATGAATTTCCACCCTTTGCTTCAAAATATTGGTTGATGGCTTGCTGGTTTAATATTTCGACTGAAGGAGCTAACGTCTTTGTGATTATTTGTTGCTCTGAGTATGTGGTAGTCTGTACTTTTTACTCATTTTCATGTTTGTGGGTAACGTTAAAGCTGGAGGTTGAAAATTTAGTAAGTTAGATATTTGATTAAAGTTTGGCTTTTGATATTACTAACTTCATGAACAAACCAATAATTTAGATGAAAACTGTAATTGCTTAAATCTTAAAGGTTCCTCAGCTTTATTTACTGTGAAGTGCAATCTGATACACTCTCAGCTTAAACAGAAAAAGTGCTTTCTTTTGTTTTATCTAGATTTTGTTTGGAATTGGATTGGGATGGTCAGATCTCTTCTGTCGTTTCGCTGTAGTATGATACGTAACTTCTCATTGTTACGATGAAAAGTGACTAATGCTCAAAGATACAAATATTCTTGAGAAGGGAGACCAATATAAACCAAAATAAACAAACGAAGCTGTTAAACAGTTGACTTGCTCTCTTTAATACAACTGTCAATCTTGTTCATAGTATGTCTTTATGTGTATTTTTGTTTCCTTTGTTATTTTCTTGACACTTGTCTCTTTAGGGTGTTTCAAGTACTGTTGTAAGCCTCTGTTCATTGATGAGATATTAAGAAACTATTTCAGCCTCTTTCTCTAGCTTCCATGGAATTAGTTCAACAACAACTCTTATTAATGCAAAAGCAACAAAGATGGATGAATAAAGGGCTATCAGGCGATTTGTTTTGTAATTGAGTTTTTTTTTTAAATATATTATTATTTTATTATTTCACGTTTGAGTTATGTGAAAGATAATTGTAATTGATTGACACTCGTTTTGAATGGTGTTGCTCGACATTCTATGATTTACTACCATAAACCGTAAATCCTTTTTGGGTTCAAAAGAAAAAGAATATGGAAACCGAAACAAAAAAGAAAGACTAATTTGAACTTGATAGTGAAAAAACGAATACGAAATTTATATGTTTCAAATAAGGTGGAGTATCAAGAAACTTGTTACATACAAAAGAATATATTTGTTGCAACAAAATGAAAAATGACCTAATCTTATTTGTTGTATAGATAATCGAGTAGTTAAGAGAAGGTAAGTGGTGAAGACGAGAGAGAACCAACGAAAATTCATTCAGAGGAGTTGAAGAGGTGAATGAGCAAAAATAAATGTTTAAGTACACTTTACAATTTTAAAAATACAAGATAATTGTCGAGGAGCGTATATCGTTTATCCAAGAATCATGCATCGAGTATATAATATCAAGCAATATTTATCGTTTATTGTATTTTGTGTAACAAAGAGTCAAACGAAGAACTATATCGAGCGATCAGATATCAAGCATCGAGTGATCTTCACAAAGTGCACGTACGCCATAAAGTGACATGGTGTTTATTCAAGTAGAAGACCATTTTTATTCCCATCAAAGATGGACCATTTTTCATTCGGCCTTGAAATTGGGTAATCCGTACAAAATTCCCTTCATTTTTTTTTTTGCTTCAACTGCCATCAAATTTGCATAGGTGGTCTAAAATATAAGATCCAAAAGAAAAATGGATACTTTTTAAAAACAATAATGCAAAGTGGCATTGCTTATGTCATTACTATGCAAAATTACCACTTCAATCTTAATTGTTTTCGCCTTCTTGTTTTTTCGTTTTACAACCTTTTTCTATCTTTTGTTCGTTCTTTTTTTCTTTCTTTCTTTTTCTTCTTCGATTCTTTTCTTTGTGCTTTTTTTTTTGTATTTCTTCTTTCGTATTTATACTTTTTTTTTCTTTATGTCTTTTTTATGGATCTTTTCATTTTTTGTGCATTTCTACTCTTTTTTTCTTCTTCTTTGTGTTTCTTTAAGTATCGAGCATCGAGTGATAAACAAATATAATATAAATAAAATGTAGAGTATCAAGTATTGAACATCGAGCATCTGAGTCACTAGTATCTAGTATTGAATACCAAGGATCAAATATATAACATAAGAGCATATAATACAAAGTTTAGAGTATCGAGCATCAAGTATTGTACATCGAATAACGTTTTTTAGTTGTAAGCGTGCAGTAAATTTGCAAGATGCTAACGCAAGCAAAGACCAGTTCTCATTCGCTCTTAAAAATTAGTCCCTTTGTTATGGTCGAGGCCATTTGTACAAACGACACCACTCACCGTTTTCAATATCTCTCTCCCTCGATCGCCGTCATACCTCCAACTGCCGATGCTCATTCGCCGCCACGCCGTTACCTACGTCCAGCAAGTAATCCACGGCGAATCACCGCTTACTGAAAGTTGCTGAAATCTCGTGTATAACATACAGTTGAGCTGGTGAGCTACTTCCAAAAAGGTATTTTTTTAATTGAAAAATGAGTATGTAATAGAAAATGAATAAAGAAAAAGTTTCTGAACGGTCCGTTGGGAAAAACACCTCGCGGTGATCCAATTTCAAGCTCCTCTCCTTCTTCCTTTTCCCACTCTCTCCAGTTCCATTGACCCTTCCCTCTGAAATTTATGTTTTTGCCCTAATTATACACAACCCATCGCCATTCTTCCTCTTGATTTTCACTTACAAGGTAAATCTTGCAATGTGGATTTTATTATTATTCAATCATTCAATTCTTTCTGCTATGAAGTTTCTGTTTCTCAATTATTCCTTCAAAATTGACTGAAAGTAATGTAAAAGAGGGGTATTCAATCTGGGTTGCCCATTTGGCAATTAGCAAGACTCAGAGTTATTATCTCATTTTATTGTTTTCTATTCTTCAAATTATGTAGACATTCAATTATTTATGTATGCATTGTTTATTTGTCACTTGGGATAGAGGATAATCAATGTTTTTGTTTCTTTGTTGCAGTCATGGCTTTGCGTTCAGTGACTAGAAGGATTGGAAGAAATTTTTTTCCAATGTTTTCTTCAGCCAATCTATTACATTCACATGCTACAAGTTTTGGTTAGTTCCTCTCTCCCTTTCTCTCGGATAAGAACATGGTAGGGCGATTTGAGTCCTACCCATGCCTTGTTTTATCAATTGTCATTGTTAACCAAACAACGCCCCTGGCATTGTTGAAGACAAAATAAGGCATGCCCACCAGCTTCTGTGAGAAGAATTTAATCTTCTTAGAGTAGTTATCCTGGAAAATAGCCTTCGAAAATGGTTGTGGCAATCGACGTAAAAAGAATCCGTGCTGTCAAGTAATGATTGTGTAGAGAAACCCTTTTTTTTGGTGTCCACACCCAAATATCGGCATCCCAAGTCAAGTTAATGTTGAATAAAGTATAGGTCAGGTCAGGCCATTAAGGATTTCAGCATCTTTCAAGTTTCTTCTTAGCAATATGTATAAGATGGGTGAATTTGTTTGAAGCTTTGTATGGCCTAAAATTGATCCTACCTTCTCAAGTGGTAGCTTAAATGCTACTGATGAAGAGCCGAAGAGGTAAAGGTGCTTATGACGGTGGGTGGGGTTGTGTAGTTGGTACTTGGTCATTCTTACATGGGTGCAACAGTGAGGGTTATCTCAAAATCTCGTCAAGTGGGATATCATTTTCCTCCCAATCTCCAAGGGGAAGCAATTGAAGTTGTAGCATCAAGTCAAGGAAACATCTTTGTTAACCAAGTGGGGTTCGATCTTTGGAGAATAATTTTGCTACCAAATAGCAACTCTCAAATACCAAAATTATATTATATTGAATTTATGTAGTTTATTGCGCAAGATCTTATTTTTATCAAAATACAAAAATTTTAAGTTGTTATACTAAAATTTAAAGTAACAAATAAGATGTTGTTGACGCGAAATCGAGCTTGACTCAGTGGTAATTGGTATGATTTTTGTTTGAATTTTCCAAACCCCAATTGTTGTAATCAAATGAAATATTGTTCACATAAATTTGTTGAAGGGAACTTTACTGTATGCCTAAACGTGATTTTACTTTTTTTTTTTTTTGATAAAAACAACTTTCATTGAGAAAAAATGAAAGAATACAAGGGCAACTAAAAAACAAACCTCCAAAACACCTTGACTAAAGGAAGGGGTTCCAACTAAGTAAAATGTTTTCAAGCGAACAATTACAAAAAGTCTTCGTAACCGAAACCCAAAGGGACACATGAAATCTAGCTAGTGACCAAACCTCATTATGTTCCTTAACCCTACGGCTAAAAACCTTATCATTCCTCTCCTCCTAAATGTCCCAAAGCACAATGCACACCCTAGGCAACCACAAAAAAAAGGCTCTTCTCTCTAAAAGGCAGATGGAGGAGGAACTCCTCAATCGTCTCGCAAATGGTCCACTGGCCAGCCAAATTGACGTCGAACTTTTGCAGAAAGGAACTCCACACAACCTGCGCACACTGACACTCCCAAAGAAGATGATCAAGGTCTTCCTCCGCCTTTCGACAAAGGATACAACAAAAAGGCCCGACAATTGAGGTTCTCCTCCTAACAAGCCTATCCAAGGTGTTCACATGACCAAGCAAAACTTGCCAAGTAAAGAACCTAATTTTCTGAGGAACTTATCCTCCAAACCTCCTGAAAAACGGACTCCTTAGAAGATCAACCCTCAAGAAAAGAAAGAAGGGAGGCCACTTCCGCCGTTTCCCTATTGGTTAAATGATGGCAGAAATCGAAAGAAAAGGACACTGAATTCTCAGACCAGCTCAAAAAGTCCGACATCGAACGGTTTTTAAAAGAGGACAGATGATAGAGATGTAGAAATAAAGAGCGAAGAGAACTCTCCCCCACCCATTGCTCCTCTCAAAAATACGTATCATTGTCGTTCCCCACGAAATGATGAGTGAAATGAGAGAAAGTCAGGAGTTCAAAAGAAATGTCTTTCCACGGGTTTCGGTGTGTGCCTTTCACCCCTTTCTCCACCCAATCAAAAGGATGGATGCCATGCTTACTCATGATGATCCTACGCCATAAGGATTTGGGCTCGAGGGCAAAGCACCAAAGCCACTGGCCAACAAAGCTTTGTTACGAATCTTTAGATTACCAATCTCTAAAACCCCTTGGTTTATCAGATGATCGACCGCCTCCCAACTAACCAAATGAGATCCTCTCGACCCTCCTTCCATCCACCGCTTCCTAAAGGAAATCACACATACATTTCTCAATTCTCTTACAAACCAAATTAGGCAATTGAAAAAGGAAAAAGTAATACACAGGGATGCCACTAAGAACAAATTTGATCAGGGTTAATCTCATAAGTTTAGAGAAGAACCCTTTCTTCCACCCCACCTGTCTCTTATGAATCTTCTTATAGGTAGCATTCCAAAACATTGTAGCTCTCGGGTTCCCCCCCCCCCCAAAGGAAGCCCCAGGTAGTAAGAAGCAAGTGAGCTAACCTCACAACCAAACACCTTCGCTCAATTCCTAAGCTTCACAAGATCGCTATTCCAAAATTTGGCATTTGTTTCTGTTAATTTTCAAGCCTAACATATCTTCAAAAAAGCCCATTATATGATTAAGGATAAGAAAGGACTCCTCTTTACCCGAGCAAAATAACATTGTATCATCCGCAAATTGAAGGTGTGATAAGGGCACCTCATTTGTGCCAATACTAAGAGGCTCAATTATATTACCCTCCACACCTTTAAGATGAGCTGACTTAAAACATCCACGACCAGTAAGAACAAGAAAGGGGACAAAGAATCCCTTTGTCTTGGCCCTCTGGAAGCTGGAGTGGATCCCTTTGGAGAACCGTTTAAAAGAAAATAGTACTTCACATTCCTAACACACCCCCACATCCACATCCTCCACTTATATTCAAAACCTTTCTTCATCATCACCTTGATTTCACATTTATTGTGCCAACATCTAATTAAACGGTTTACGTTCATTGTGCTAACATCTAATCAATAACAACTGATTTGGTAAGTGATCTTAGAGAAATCTTGCTTTAAACTTGAAATAAATTTGGTGTGAACTTAAACTCTTAAAGAAACTTACATTTCTCGTTGTTAAGCATCTTTCATATATGGCGTAAATATGAAAGAAAATTATCTTTTGGTACTTTTTGCAGGATTCAAAGAAGTGCCTGAAGAGGAAAAAAGCCGACTTGTTGGTAATGTCTTCAGCAATGTTGCTTCAAATTATGATCTGATGAATGATTTGATGAGTGGTGGATTGCACAGATTGTGGAAAGACAGGTGCAACTTTTTTAACTGGAATTTCATTCTCTCGCCCATGAACATATTTTCTTCTCTTTGGGAGCATGAGGGTTGCGGATATTAATTTTTGTCCTTTGTTTGCCCTTTTATGATAAAGGCGGGTGTGTGTGCTATTTTGTGGTGGCTTTGGAGTGAGAGAAGAACAGAATGTTTTGAGGGTTTGAGAGTTATTTTTGTGATGCTTAGTCCAATGTTAGAGTCTCAGTTTCATTTTGAGCCTCGATTTCTAGGCTTTTTGATACTTGTTCGCTTGGTCTTATTTCTCTTAACTAGATCCCGTTTTTGTAGTTTGGTCTTTTTTTTGTGTGTATCTTTTACCTATGTATTCTTTCACCTTTCGCAATGAAAGTCGAGTTTTCTCATAATTTCTTTTATTACCTCTCAGTCTCTTGCTTATTAGTTTTGTTTGCTACAGACTTGTTTCCGAGCTAAATCCTTTTCCTGGAATGAAGCATCTTGATGTGGCTGGTGGTACAGGTATGCAAACTCTTTGAATTATTATTTTTATTTTCTATATAATAATGTGATATCGATTTTCGTGATTGTCATAATTTGAAATTGTTTAAGAAGAGGGGTTTGTTTTTATCAACATCGTTCGCAAAGATTCTGTACTTTATTTTTGAGACTTCGTCTAAATTTGGAATTTCAAAATTCTGTAGTAGAAGATCACTTGCTTGCTTAGATTAGGTAGCCAATCACCGTGTGTGGGCCTTGTGGTTTGTGGTCACTCATTAGTGACAAAATAAAAGGCTTTAAGGAAATGGTTTCTGTTAGGTCCTCGATTATGATATAATACACGAGAAGGGGAAAGAATGGTATCTACTTATACAGTGACATATGCACTAAGTCTCCTTGATTGCTAAAGCAAGAGAAAAGACTATTCTGTTTCGTCAGTGCCGAAATAATAAACCGTAAGTGATGGCAAATAAGAGATATTATCAATGCTTGGCTATTGAGTAATTCTTCAACTTCATATTTTTTTAACTTTATCGTTTAAATCTCTTCTTCGCTTCTCATTGGTTTATGCTGATTGATAAAGCCTGTGTTTTCTATTAAAAGAGCAATCTAATCTTTCTGTGTTTCTATTAAAAACAATCTAATTTATTAGTTAGTAGAAACTTGTGAGGGTGCAATATTTCTCTGGCTATCTTCCATTTGTGAAACTGTCGATGGAAGTGTTGTAAGTAACCTTGATGAATATCAAAGCAATAACTACCCTTTTCTTTAATAGAAACAATTGCTTTCATTGAGAAAAAAATGAATGAAAGAATACAAGGGCAACTTGTTCATCACGTGAACTTCTGTCTCTTTTGTGCTTAAAAGATGTGACAATTATTCGATGCCGTATTAATTTCTCATATATTGCAGGTGATGTTGCTTTCAGGATTCTAGACCGTATTAATGATGTGAAACGTAGAGCAATGCAAGATGTTCAAGAAGATGATTTGCAGGAACAAACTCAAGTATATGTTTGTGACATCAACCCACATATGTTAAGCGTTGGTAAAAAGAGAGCCATTGAGAGGGGTAAATATATGATAAGCATGGAACTGTCTGCATTTTCTAGATGAAATCTGTTGTCAGGAAAATAGTATCGTAATGTTTGCAACATATAGGTCTGGGAGAAGAAGGATCTCTTATATGGGTGGAAGGAGATGCAGAAGCTTTAAGTTTTCCAGATAATTCAATGGATGGTTACACAATTGCATTTGGAATTAGAAATGTTACTCACATTGAAAAAGTTCTAGATGAAGCTCATAGGTAAAGTCTTTTTTCTTATATGAAATTCTTTGCAAAAAAGAATTGTTTATGTTGAATAAGACCAAGTTTGGTATAGAGAATGTGTATAAGGCAACCCGAGATTGCATTTACCTCCCTCTAGAGTTCCTCTAGGTGATTGGAGAATGTGTATGAGGTTGCGTCAACGTTTAACTATTGAGTCGTTTGAGGGTTTCCATGGGGGCAACTGATGGTTAGGTCAGTTCGTGAAGGGACTTCTTAAGTGCTTTGCATGGTAGGGTAGGAGCAACTTTTTAATAGAAAACTTTCATTGAGAAAAAAAATTAAAGAATATAAGGGCATACAAAAAACCAAGCCCATAAAAAAGCCCTCAATGAAATGGAGTCCAACTCACCAATATGTTGCCTACCGAATAGTTACAAAAGGTTTTCTAAATTGAAGCTCGAAAAGGGGGCATAAAACTTCACCAAGGACCAAACAACACTAGGCCCCTCTCTGTTATCTCTTATTTCTCTCCCCATAACACCCACATAATAGCACACTCCTGCCTCAAATAGAAACCAACCCTTCTTCCTAAAAAAGCAGATGAAGAAGAAACTCCTTTGATCAAAATGCTGGCACTCCTTTGAGAAACCAACATGAAACCAAACTCCTGAAAAAAGCAGCATATTGACCTCGCAAACTCACAACCCCAAAGCAAATGATCAAGGTCTTCTTGCACCTTCTGACAGAGAATGCAACAGAAGGGGCCAACTAACGAAGGTAATTTTCTTCCAACAAGTTCACACGACCCAATAAAACATGCCAAGAATAGGACTTACTTCTTTTCGGAACCTTTAATCCTCCACAAAGTATCAAAGACAGACTTGCTAATGGGGGAGGGATCCAAGAAATACCGAAAGGAAGACTTACAAGAGAAGTCCTCAAGCAGGTCGAGACTCCAAATGCAAACGTCCCTCCTGCCAAGCCTAAAGTCAAACTTTCCAATCAAAGACATCTTTTTTTGCAACCTATCCAGCGTATTAAGGCAGGAATGAACAATTTCCCATAGAAGAAACTTGACTTTCTTTGGACAAGGGTATTTCCACTAGTGCTTGTAAAGATCCTTCGTGGATGAAGTTGTTCCAGACCCAAAGGTGAGATATTAAGGACTTGACAGTAAAATAGCCACTAGTTTCCAATTTCCAGATCCAAATGTCATCCTGCATTCTAAGATTTAGAGTGGGGATGAGTTAATTTAAGGAGACCCATTCTGAAATTTCATCCTCAGTAAGTTTTTCTAAAGTTTAGACTTCAGCACCCAAGATGAGTTATCAGTACTTCAAACATCAGCAATAGTGGTCTGTTTAGATTCAGCAATGGCAAATAGCTTGGAAAAACACTTGTAGAGCATTGAATATTAGTAAGAATGATGTGCAGCTGTTTACTAATGTGGAGCCAGACTGTTTTCCAACTTTTAGGCATCACTGACAGAACAATGACAACCACTTGTCTTGTCATAAATCCTTCACAATCACAAACTTGAGGGGAATGCCCCATGATTTGAGCAGTGTAGCCAAATGATTGTCTCTTTTCTACCTTTTATATGAAGGTTCTTTTTATTATAATATTTGTTTTTTATTTTAAAAAAAAGTGTTAAATCACCAATTGACCTAAAAGCTTAAACTGATAGGTGAAGGCAAATTTAATTATTTATCATCTAACAGAAAGGAGCTAAACTTTTTATTGATATTTGGAAAGATACAAAGAGATTTTTGACCATAGGCAGAAAAATAACAGCATAAAACAGAATACAAAATATATACCTTTGACCCACATGAAGGCCCCCAATTGTTACAAATTTCATTGCTATTATAACTAGCAAACGAGAGGATAAAGAGAGCTGTCCAGAGGATTTGGATTCATTCATATCAAACACTCACCAAATTAGGAACCTATTTGTCTTTTCATTTTCAATAAAAAGTTTGTTTCCTTTTAAAAAATAATAATAATAAAAATAATGAGGAACTCATTGTCAAAATTTCTGATTCCTTTCCAACCTTAACTCTATGGCAAGCCCTTTTTATCCGAAGATTTTTGTTAGTATTCTCTTTTCTGATTCAAGTCTATTAGATAGATGACCCGTCTTCACTCTTTCCCCTTTGATTATGATTAATTTTCACTTATTGAACTATATCTAAAAGAAAGGCTTGTGTTCTTGAATATATATATATATATATATATATTTTTTTTTTTGAAATAGTGTTTTACTTTCTAAATGTGTTTGTTTACAGAGTTCTAAGACGAGGAGGAAGATTTCTTTGCCTTGAGCTAAGCCATGTTGAAGCTCCTCTATTTAAAGAATTGTATGTAACTTTCACACACTTTTAATAAGGAAAAAGTAATATTTTATTGTTTTAGTGATATCGATCTACAAACTTCAGTTGGGTCTCAGATACGGTTAAGGTGATGTTTTTTTAATGAAAACCAGTTTGATTGAGAAAGGGTAAAAGAATATAAAACAAGGGCCTACAAAAAAAGAAAAAACCCTGCCTAAAGAAAGAGTTTCCAGCTGAGTAAGATGTTACCAAACAAATAATTACCCAAAAGTTTTGAAGCCAAAGCCCAAAGTGAAACATGAAACTTTTGGGTAATTATTTTTTGGTAACTGAACTTTCAGCTGAGGGTATCCCCTTACATTCCTTCATTGCGATTGAAGAAGACATCCTGAATTATTTCAACTCCTTATATACAAAGCTTCTTGGTGCTTGCATCATTCCCTTCAACCTCTCATGTAGTCAAGTTAGCACATCTCAAAACTCCCTCCTAATAGCACCTTTCCTAAGTGAAGAAATTCTTCAAGCAATCAAAGCTCTTGGTAAAATAAAGCTCCAGGCCCAGATGGTTACACAATAGAATTCTTTTTGCAGTTCTGGCCTGTCATTCAAGGATACTTATCAAAGATCTTTCGATGAATCCCATGTAAATGGCAAGCTCAATTCTTGTATAAAGGAAAACTTTATCTGCCTTATCCCAAAAAAGGAAGGTTCACTCGATGCCAAAGACTTCAGGCCCATCAGTCTTACTACCTCTTTTAAAATTATTGCAAAATATTAGCAGAAAGATTGAAAAAGGTCATGCCATCACTCATTGCCAACACTCAAAGTGCATTCGTTGGAGATCGCCAAATCCTGGACCCAGTTCCTATAGCAAATGAGGCTGTTGAAGACTATCGTACAAGAAAAAAAAGGGTGGATCCTAAAACTTGCTTAGAAAAAGCTTTTGATAGGGTGGATTGGAGCTACTTAGAGTCTTCACTCCAGATAATGGGATTTCACCCTAAATGGATTGAATGGATCAGTGGCTTTATTAGGAATCCTATGTTCTTGGTTTTTATTAATGAAAGACCAAGAGGCTGCATTTCAGCAACTAGAGGTATCTGCCAAGGTGATCCATTTTCACCATTCTTGTTCCTCATCATAAGTGAATTACTTAGTTCCTTGATCTCTCAGATTCATCCTAATAGTTTGTTTGAAGGATTTTTGGTTGGAAAAGACAAAAGGCACCTCTCCATCTTACAGTTTCCTGATGATACCCTGCTATTTTGCAAATTTGATGAAACAAGTCTAAACACTCTGATTAAATCAATTGGTTTCTTTGAATGGTGCTCCGTCAGAAAGTACATTAGGAGAAACCTGCACTTTATGGGGTCAACGTGGATGAAGATACCTTGATTACTACATCCCGCCTACTAGGTCGCTAAGCAGGATCCCTTCCCTTCTTGTATTTGGGACTTCCCCTAGGAGGCTACCCAAAAAAACATTCCTTTTGGCCATTCATTATCGATCAATTCCATTCAAAATTAGACTGCTGGAAAAGATATAATCTTTCACGTGCTGGTCGCTTAACACTTTCCAATTCAGTGCTGGCAAACCTCCCAACTTATTATATGTCTATCTTCCAAATGCCAAGCTCGGTGGAAGCAGAATTAGAGAGAATAATGTGCAATTTTTTTGGGATGAGCAGCAAGGCAGCAAAATAAATCACTTGCTATACTGGAAAATCTGTTCACAAGCTATGGAGAATGGGGGTCTTGGGTTAGGAAACCTGAAAAACAGGAACTCGGCTCTTCTTTTTAAATGGAATTGGAGATTTCCGACGGAACCAAAAGCTGTCTGGTGTTTCTCGGAAAAATGGAGCTCTTTCAGTTGCACACTTCTGGATAATCCGGTTTAAGTCTTCACAGCCCCTGAATTAGTATCTCGAAAAAATGGAGCTCTTTCAACCACCTTGTATCTTTTAAGCTAGGTGATGGTCAAAGAATCAAATTCTGGCAGGGAACTTGGTGCTTAGCCCAACCTTTCAGCCTTGCTTTCTCCAATCTTTACCAAATTGCTGCCAATCCCGAGGCCAAAGTTAGTACATTCTAGGATTCTTCAGCATCTTCTTTGAGCCCTGCATTCCGCTGTGCACTAAAAGATGAGGAAATTGAAGAATTTCAGCTTCTTCTTAGTGGATTACAAGTCAAAGCCATTTCCCGAACCTCAGACTTAAGGGTATGGTCTTTGGATCCTTCAGGTACTTTTTTCATTAAATCTCTAACGAAGTTCTTAAATACCTCTCCCCCCCTTGACAAACACATTCATCGAGCACTCTGGAAATCAAAGAGTCCAAAGAGAGTAAACATTCTGGTCTGGATTATGCTTTTTGTTACCTTATACTGTGCTGCAACTCTTCAACGAAAACTCCAAGCTCATGCCTTCAGTTTGTCCACTTTGCCACGGGGAGGATTTACAGCATTTATTTTTCGTTTTCCCCTACTCAAGTGATTGCTGGTGGAAGCTATTCTCATTTTTTCATATTTCTTGGGTGTTTAGCTCTTGCTTTAAGGATAATATTCTCTCTGTGTTGAGTGGCCCTACCTTACGCAAAAAATCAAATATTTTATTGGCTAATGCAGTCAAAGCTTTGCTTCGGAATTATGGTTTGAAAGGAATCAGAGTCTTCCACAATAAATCTCTGCGTGGTCAGACCGTTTTGCCTCAACACGGTTCCTAGCTTCTTCTTGGTCATCTCTATCTCCGCTCTATGCAGATTACTCTATTCAAGACATTTGATAAACTGGAGTGCTTTTATCTCAATTCTCAACATTATGATGTTGTTCATTGTCCTTTGTTGTTTATTCTGCTTCATATAACTACATTGTACTACTACTTGTGTTCCATTGGTGTTTCTTCTGTTTTGATGAAGCTGTACATAAGCTCTCCTTTTTGTATCTCTTTTACTATCAATGAAATCTATGTTTCCTTTTCTATAAAAAAAAAAAGTGAAATGTGAAACCTCACTGAAGACCAAACCTCGCTAGAGTCCTTGTCCAATCCCCTAAACACCCTATTGTTTCTCTCTTCCCAAATTTCTCTCAACACATCCCACACCCTAGTAGACCCAACGAACAACCTTTCTTGCTGAAAGGGGGATGAAAGAGAAACTCCTCCATCATTGCATGAATATCCCTCTGGCCAACAATCTGCATGTCAAACTCTTGTAAGAAGCAACTCCACATAGACCTCGAAAATTGGCAACCCCAAAGAAGGTGATCCAGGTTTTCCTCCGTCAAAGACAGAGAATACAACAAGGACCTGTTAACAAGACCATCTTTCTAACGAGTATATCGGAAGTGTTCATACGGCCAAGAAAAACCTGTGAGGTAGAGAACTTGATTTTCTTTGGTATTATCCTGTGAGGTAGAGAACTTGATTTTCTTTGGTATTATCCTCCAGACCACCTCAAAGACCGACTCACTAACCGAAGAGGGATCTAACAGCACTGTGAAGAACAATTTACAAGAAAAGCTGTCAATGGGATTAGGCTTCCACACACAAACGTCCCTTCTAGTTGTATGTCTTCTCTCCTAAAGAATGAAACACATTAAAAAAAAAGGGAGAAGCACCCCAAGGCCAAGAAGACAAGATGTGCCTTGCCGAGAGAGAGATTAGACACAATACCACCTCAAACTAGTTTTAATAATAATAAAAAACGATAGAACCCATACAACTAGAAACAACACTTTTAACTGAAGAAATTGAAGGAGATTATTGCTCGAAAAATACTAGCTTCCCATAGGAGAAAAATCAGAAAAAGGAAAACTTAACAAAAAGAAGAAGAGCAATCCTTAAAAGAAAATTGTGGAAAAATACAGGCAGCCAAATTCAAATTAATATCTTGAAGAGACGCTTAAAAGCTTCGAACTTGAACGCCAAAGTGATGCCTTCTAATGAATCACCTCAAAACGATCAATTTCTTTGATTTCTTTCCAACCAATCTGTGAATGTATTGGGGAAAGAGACCATATCCATTATTATCAATTATCAACAACTATGATATATCTCTTATCCAAAATAAAGTAACTTTGATATATCAATCACTCTAGATATTATCAATTATTTTTTCTAGCAATGAAGTTTTAATTGAATTTCCATCTTCTGGTGCAGATACGACTATTATTCGTTTACTGTCATTCCAGCTGTTGGAGAGCTAGTTGTTGGTGACCGGGAATCTTATCAATACTTAGTCGAAAGCATACGTCGATTTCCCTCACAGGTTATAGTCCTTTCCTCGTCTTTTTTTTTTTTTCTTCTCAGCCAAGAAACATACATTTTTATTTAAAGTTGTGAAAAGTTACAATCATATCTGTTTGAAAATTTTTCAAGAATACCTCCAATTAGTGTTAATTACAGAAACATTACTGTTACATAGAAGGAAAACGCCATAAAGAGCGTTGAAACCTAGCGAAACTAATCACTTCTGTCCAAGTTTTTCTTTTACTCAATTCTCCTTTCTCCATTTCAAGAATTAAGACAAAAGCTTTATATTGATGTACATACCATAAACTTTGATGACTCTAAAATGACGAAATAGATGAAAATGAAAGTTCAATGAATAAGAGAATGAAAATGAAAACCTAGTTAGTGATGATGAGTTCTTTAGAACTTTAGATTCTTTACTTGTGGAAATTAAGCAAATTACATGATGTTCCAATCAGTTCAACAATAACACTGAGGTATCGTGCTAAAGATGTTCCAATGAGACTACTTTGTGCTAAAGATGAATTAATATAATAACTCCAAGTCTTTGTTTTGATAAACTTTCCAAAAGGCAGAAGTATATGGGATATGTTATTATATTATTTAGTTATCTAAGTATTGAACCGGTAACAGGTAGCTATGCTCATTTTGGCGATAGGATTAGTGTTTATTCATACTATTTTTTTTTTTAATTTCTTTGAGATAGTTTTCCCAACTGTGTTATCTTTACTGATGTTTGTTTTGTTGGTATGCAGGAGAAATTTGCTTCCATGATTGTCGACGCAGGCTTCCAGAAGGTCGAGTATGAAAATCTCGTTGGAGGAGTGGTTGCTATTCATTCAGGCTTGAAACTTTAGAGAACTCAGCTAGCTTTTGCATCCACTTATAACTTCATAGCCAACAGGTTGCTTCACTTTTGCTAATCTTTTCATCCAATAAAATGTCTAATAGATCTTGAGAAATGAGTCCCCAGCTATTTCCTTATGTTAGCAATGCAAGGCAATGGCTCCTTCACTAAAATATAGTTAAACTGTTCCCATTCTTTTTCCATCTTCGATTAAGATTTATTTATTTATTTAGTTGCAATGATTGTTTAGAGGAGGGATCGAACCTTTGATCTCAAGAGAGAGTATATGTCAATTACTGCTGCACGAAGCTTACTTTAACAGCTCGGTTACCATTTTGTAAGTGTATTTAGAATAGCACAAAAGAAAAACATGGTTATTAAGTAATTATAAACTTGATTTTTTTTAATAGGAAAGTCGGGCCGTTTGAGCCTCCATTTACATGTGTTGGTGGAGTGAGCTATTACTCCACATTCGGGGTCCAACTCTTGAAACTACTCCTTTCTACCGTAAATATTATGTCGTAATCCAAAAATTATTTACAATCAACGCTAATTCAAAATCTTCTTTACTATTGATTTTACTATTTTACATTCAATAATATTAATACAAAAAAGCATGCAAGAGAAGTAGTTTCCTTTTGTGGTTATGAACTTCCAAAAATGGTTTTCTTTTCTAAACCTATCCAAGTAAGAAAAGTTTATTCCAAAAATTGAAAATTGTTGCTCTAATAAATGAAATTGAAAATTAAAGGAGAAAACAAATATATATTTGACATATACAACAACTCTATACATTTGAATATTGTATAAACAAATTAGGGTATGCATGAACGAGACAACTTATATAAAATATACTCTCTTATATGTTTACATTTTTTAATATCTTTATACACATCAAAAAAATAAATCATACAATTATATTTACATTTTTCAGTATATCACAAGTATATTTTTTACATAAACGTAAGATCTCAAAGAAGAGGTGATCAATTTTCCGATAGGAACATAGAAGAAAATGAATGAAATCTCCTAAAATGAAGGAAATTTAATTTAAAATATATTGAATTAAATGAATATCAACCAAAAATAAATTTGAAAATGATGTTAATAAGTCACATGTATAGTAAATAGAAAATTTAAGTATCAGCACGAGCTTACTTCATTTGAAGTCACAATGATCTATTTATAGTAAAATCTCTGACTTAAGACATCCTTATCAAAATTTTCAAGTCATCAACTCTAGAGCCAAATGAACAAAGATATGTGTGTTTTGCATGCCTCGTTCGTGAAATTTGGAGACTCAACCATAGTCTTAGACCTAGAAGGTTGATATGGGCTTTTAACCCAAACTATCGTTTTCGCAAGGCCCAAATCAGTTGTAGTATACTCCATTCACCAAATGAAGAGGGTTGACCTCAGTCTAATGAATAGGCTATAGCTCAAGCCTTCGCCTAAACTCCTCTCTTCTCATTCTTAGTTGGACTCTACCGTCTATGGTGTGATTTTATGGCTAAAGTTTTATCATTCTCTTGAATAAACAACTTACGAACTTCGTAAAGTTGATTTTCTTTAGAATTTATAATATAGACTACAGAGACAAAAATTAAATAAATTTAAAAATACGTGGATCAAAATAATATATAAAATCAAACTTTTGAATCAATCATAAACTTTTTGGTAGATGTAATATACAAATCATTAAGAGAAAGAAGGATTTGAAATCTAATACAATATATGCTGCCAAAAAGAAAAAATAATTATTTATCTAAAAAATAAATAAATAATATATCTTGAGACATTATATACCTAACTAATAAATATTAAAACCAACAATAAATATTTATCGGCTGCTCCGTTACATTCTTAAAAGAAAAAACAAATTATAAAATATATAAAAAAAAACAAAAAACAAAACAAAACAAATTAGAAATATTAAAAAAAACAAAAAACAAAACAAAAGACTTCGGATATAATCATATAATTAGGACTGTCTTGTTCTGTTTTTTTTTTCCCCGACCCTTTTATTTAATAAATGTAAGAATATTCCATGATAATTATTAGTATTATTGAATTAAACTAATGCGCCCATCATAAAAGGAATAATATCTGTATTATTTTCTTAAAGAAATATTTGTAAAATAATGTATTTAAATAAATAAATATAATATTGGAATCAATTTATTTGTCTATATATTGTAAAAATAAAAAATGCTAATTAATAGGAAAAACTACTCTTTTTTTTTTTAAGTCTAATAAGTGTTTTCCGTTACTGATTTTCAAAATGTACTTTTTTTAGTCTTTTAAGTTTTTAAAAATAGGTTTAAAAGGTCATAAAAATATTTTATGTTTGATTTTTTATAATTTACATACGATAAACTTCTATCGATCATATACTCTTAATAGACAATCAACGATATGTTTCATCACTAGTAGACTTTGCTATGTTTGTTATTATCCCCTAAAATTATTGCTCATTATAATTACTCAATTAAATTTGTAAGTTGTTCTTTAAGTACACAACAAACATGATATCATGAAGTTTTGAACCTTCGAAAGAAGTACATGTGTGTTATTGTCAATTATTGTTAAACTATATTCATGTTGACAATTGTGATTGTGAGTTGTTAATGAAAGAAGGTTGATTAACGAATGATTTATTAAAAGATAATAATGATAACAATTAACTAGGTTAATTTTGAAGTTTAGGTTGCAAGTTTAATCCCTAGACTTTTATATTTTTGACTATTTTGGCCTTTAAAAGTTTAAAAGTGTTCAATGGATCTCTAAGTTTTCGCTATCGTGTCAAATAAGTCCCGCAACTTGAAAAAGTGCATAATAAATTCTACAACTTTTAATTTCACGTCCATTAAGGCTATAAACCCTAAAAAGGGTGTCAATAAACCTTTATATATTTTTTTTTCTATCTCATATATTCCTTAGGGGTATTTGGGGCGTTAAGTTGAGTTATGAAATTTGAATTAATATGTTAAGACTTATATGAAGTATGTTTAAGAGGTAAAATTGTTTAAGTTTGAGTAATTAAAGAAAGAGAAAGGGAAAGAGAGAAACATGAAGTTTCTTAATAAATGTTAAAAAGAAAAAAAAATTCGATAAATGTACAAACTTTAATAGTGAACACTATCAAAATTGATTGATTTAAGTTATTTAATTAACACAAACTTATAAAATTGAGCATTAGAGTTAAGTTAGTTAACACAAACAAAAGATAAAATCGAAACTTAGACATAAAGTAGTTACGTTCAATTTTAAATTTAATTTATCAGTTATCGATTAATTTTCTTTTTTAAAAACTAAATACATCATACATTTACGAGATATAAAATTAAAAGTTTAAAGACATAGACATAAAATTTAAAATTTAGAAGTATATTAAACCCTAAAATAATATTAAGATTGAAATACTACTTTGGTTTTTATACTTTTTGTTTTTGTTCATTTTAGTCCTCAGAAAATGTTTATTTCAGTCTCTATACTTTCAACTTTGGTTCATTTTAATCCTCATATATTTTCAAAGTACAAGGAATAAATTAATCAAAGTTGAAAGAATAAGAATCAAAATGAACAACTTAAAAGTACAATGACTAAAATGAACCAAAGTCAAAAGTACAGAGACCAAAATAAAATTTATACATAATATTGAACTTGTAATTTAAATTAAGGAAAAATTTCAATCTATACTCCTAAACTTTGGGGTTTGTATCAATTTAAATCTTTAACTAATAATTGTATCAATTTAAACTCTGAACTTTGGGAGTTGTATCAATTTTAACTCAAACTAATTATTGTATCAATTTATATCTTGAACTTTTATAAATGTATCAACTTAAACCCACCATTATGTTCTACTGAAAACTCTTATAAAAGTTAAGGCTTTAAATTGATACAAATATGAAAGTTTAAGATTTAAATTGATATACTTATAAAAATTTAGTGTCTAAATTGATACAATTATTAGTTGATAAAATTATTAGTTTGGGGTTAAAATTGTTATTTTCTCCTAAATTAGCGATTATTAGGATTAAATAACAAATAATATTATTAATTGCAATATGATTAAAAATATCAAAGGCGTAATAGTGCATGAAAATATAAAAGTTAAGCATATTGGCTTAGGAAATACAATAAAACAGCACATAATTTCACATTTCTTTTTTTATTTGCTTTTGGCCAAGTCAAACATCAATCAAAACCTTAATAATTGCTAATTTATATATATATATACATATATATATATAGAGAAAATATATAATCTTTTTTATTTGGGGTTGACCTCGATGACGATGTATTGATTTCTACTTTTAATTTCATCAAATTTTATTTTAAACTATGATAAGTGATTGAGTCAACATTTATCTTTAATTTGTATTAATTTTATGATGATCGATTTCTATTTTGTAAAATCTTCGATCAATATGTTCACATGTTTAACTTTGAAACTTTCTTTTTTGTTAAATTACAAGCTCTATTTTTTTTTAATTTTATGTTTAATAGGGTTTGATTATTTTTAATGCCTAACAACTATAAAATGTTAAATATGATTGTCTTAATACTCTTTAAAATTTTCAATTTTGAAATAATATTTTATAATTTAGGTTAAATTATACCTTTATTAAGCTTTGGGAGAATGTTTCTCGACTTTGGAATTGTTTTAAAAAATATATTATTTGGGATTTTTTTGGTTAAAATGATGGATAATGACAAGACAACTAATATGTGACAATTAGAACACATTAATTATAACATTATTCTTGTAAATTGATGTGGCACGTGTGTAAAAAATGATGGTGGGAACTATCTCAAAGACTTTAAGATATCTTTCTAAGTTGAAAATGAACGGAAACTATTGATGCCAAAATTTTGATATGGAAACGTACATGACATTCATTATGACACCAGTAGTGAATTTGTTTGAAAACAAATGTGGCTTATAAAAAAGAAATTTCACACGTTGGTGTGGATTCGCACAAGGAATACGATAATTGACGGCAGTGACATTTCTTTGCGTCCCTTGCGATCCGACAACATCATCCTTATTTGTCTTAAAGGCTGATTAGGGTCAAAGTTGTCCTCATAAACCAACACGTATCCTTTCAGCATGTTTTGTCCTCACTCATATGTATCGTAGGAAAATTTTCAAGAGGTCGCCTAACATAGAATTGTTTCAAGCTAAGCACGCTTAACTTTGGAGTTCCTATGCTTGAGTCACCGAAAATGGAAGTGTACCTGTTGGTAATTAGTGACTTTCAATTCGTTTAAATCTTTCTTAATCATACATTCATGACCCCCTCCTAAAGCCAGGGTATTACAAATGCACTCTAATGCTTAAGTTAGAATGTAACATAATATGGAACTTAGGAAGCGTTTGATGTGTAGAGTTGAGTTGAGTTGATAATTATTATAGAAGTAGAGTAATTGAGGAAGTTAATGTGAATAGCGAGGTGAGAAATATAACTTGGGAGACCAAACGCCCCTTAGAAACTTTGAGAGTAGAATTCAAGTTACCTCATATGAAGCTATAATGGTGTATTTATAAAAAAAACAATAATTGACTTATGTCTACTCTTGTTTCCTTTCGGAATCCAATTATTTGATAACATGATTAAATCTTAAGAGAGATTTTCAAGCTTGGGAGAGTGTTGGGGCTCTCCCTCTATGTGCACAATTGGACTCTACGGTTGAGGTCAAAAGAGGTTTGGCTCCTTGTCCTTCAATGTTAAGGATGGTGTCGAGCAGAAGTTGGGCTCGAAGGTCCAAATCCCCTCTCTTGGCTCATGATCATAACCATGTTTCGGTTCAAATCCAGTTTTACCTTACTCATTAAATTTATCATTTTGGTTCAAACTCACTCATAACGTCAACAATCACAAACATTTTCAATACGTTCATACACCTCACAATTTTTACATTCTAACGCTACATTACTTTTCACATTTTTACATTCTTATTCTCCTCCAAATCACTTCAAAACTCAAAGGTAAAAACAATTGAAAATCGAAAGGACAAAATTGAAACCGACCAATTCAACCTTCTTAAAAATACATTTTAGTATCTTTTTAAAACTAAAACTTATATTGTATAGTTTATTATACAATAAAAAAAATATGAAGATCAATAATAAAAAGACAATATTTGAAAAGAAAAAGAAAGTTGTGTGAAAACTAGGTAGAAGAAATTAATGATGTTTTAAAACCGTGTAGCGAGAAAACCTACAATACGTGTCTCTCTAATTAATTAATTAATAATTACAAAACTCCAAACCGTGTGAATATGACTTCAAAATCCATAAAAGGCCAACCCCACTTTCCCAAAAAAAAAATGGTAAAATTAAAGAAAAGCAAAACAAAAATAAAAATAAAAATAAATATTATATTTATATTGTTAAATAAAAATATGGCATTATCGTATCTACGATAATTGACATGATTTCTTTTTTTTAAAGATTAAAAAACATCTGATCTTTCTCTAAAACGAGACAAAGCAGGTGACCTTAAAAGACAATTGTTTGATTCTTATTTCCTCCATATGCAAGTGTTATTATTACCATTTCTTCTAGGGAGAGAAAAAATAATAATAATTTTTTTTTTAAAAAAAAAGAACTTGAAAGGAGATAGATGATATGATATTGAAGAATAGTATTTTCTTGTGATGTTCAAATAAAGCAATAAAAGTAAAAGTTGTTAAAGGAAAAAGATCATTGACTAAACAACAAACCTAATCTTACTTTAGATGCACTAACAAAGTGAGGTATATATTAAATTTAGGGTTTGATTCAATCAAATTATTGTGCACATTATTTAATAATAACTCGTTAGAACGATGGAATTTCAGCTAAATGATACGATATTAAATTGATCTTCATTTATCAATTTATATTTTTGAGTCTATCAGTAATTTAATATGGTATCAGAGCGATAATAAATCATGTGTTCAAATTTCTACGATGTTGTTATTTCCTCATCTATTTAATGTTGACTTTTTTTTTCTTTGTATATTTCTAAGTATACAAGTGACTAAAAACACTTTGTGTGCAAATAAGTTTTAGATATTTGAATTTGACTTTTAAGTTGGACAAAATTATTTTTAAATCATTAAAAGTATAATTTCAAGAAATTGTGATTTTGATTACATGGCAAACAAAATGGTTATAGAAAGTTTTAGTGTTTTTTTCTTTTTTTCTTTTTAAGTTTAGAAAGTTCATTTTTTTGTTGGAAATGCGACCAAAGTATCACATTAGATAAAAAAAAAGAAAATTAGGGAAGTTCTTGCATTCCCTCGTAAGCTAATGAAAGTCATGGGAATATATGTATTGCTACTGGAACCTCCGACGGTCAATGAAAAGAAATACAGTTGGATCGTCAGATCGAAATATGCAAAATAGAAACTGGTTAACGGCTGAGTTGCCAAGCTCACTCTCTTTAAGACGTTGCACGACTCTGTCCTTATTTTATGCAAACAGTTCTAAAAAATTATCATCTCGTGCCTAGGGTAAAACAACCACAAAAATATTTACGCTTGGTTCTGCACTAAAATGATCGCCCAAACAAAATACCCTTTGAAAAATAATATGATATTTCTCAGTCCACAAAATAAATAAAAATATTATTTAACAGAAAGGTCACGCCAGGTTAGCGACTAAGAAAATAATAAAAATATTATTTAACAAAACACACCTAACCGTCTAAGCAACATTGTGGCAAGTGGAAATACCACTATACCACATTGGTCTATCTCCCCACTCTTACCCATTGGGTCCAAGCCTATTTGAAGGGTGAGAGCATTTAAATGAATTTTCTTTCATCAAATTAACTGATGTGGGACAAATAAAAAAAAATTAATCATTTCCATCAACAATAAGTAACGACAACTATTTTCATTGTTATGATGTCCAAAATAAAGTGAAAAAATACCACAATAATATTTAGAGAGTTAACAATTTCATTATAAATAATTGTCTAAAGTAGTTGTGAAGTCCAATAATATATATTTAAAATGTGAAATAAATACACAAATGTAAATTAATCTAAAAAAGGTTTAAATTGTTTTAGAAAAAAAAAAAAGATGAAGCTATGAAAAATATGGATTTCATAACCATAAAAAGATTGTGCCAAAATTGGAAAGGAAATGAAAAGACAAAAAAAAATACTCTTTGCAATTTTTATTACCATTGTATTATTATTATTATTATTTTTGAAGAAGAATAGTTTTAAAATATAATCGAGTGAGATTAATAGTTATAAATATCACCCCAGAACTAAATTAATTAACTTATGAAAATTTAGAGTTTAAGTTGATTCAATTATTAGGTTTGGACTTTTAATTGATACAATCTCCTAAGTTTTACAAGAATAATGCATTGGTTTTTCTTTTAAAGACAATGTTAAATTATAAATCTTGTTATAGCCATGATTGGCACGACCATGTTAGCATTGAACAGTTGGGGCAAGCGAAGAAAAAGGTTCAAAAGTAAAGGACTTACCCCAACTTAACAACTAAAATGATCCTAACTTAGTCAATATGTATTTTATCGTGCTAATTTAGCTTGGCATAATTTCGTTCTAAGCATTGACTTATCAAAGGAAACGAAGCACAATTCAATACTATGCAAACAATATGACTTATTCTTTTTGGAAGTCAACTAGAGTTGATGTCTCGCCATACCATGCATCTTAATTAACCTTCAACTTCTATGAACTCGTGACTAGATTTCTCACATTCAACAAATCTATTCCTTAAAACTTTGAATAAAATTAAGTGTATTCTTAGACTTTCGATCCTTATTTTATGAATTTGTTAGCATTAAGAATCACATTGGTTTTACTTAAATATTGATGTGTTATATTGATCATTGAATAAAAGTTCATGATTTGACGTGATATATATAACATTAAAGAAAATAGACATTCAATCTATGTATAGTTTAATCGATTAAAGTATTATATATTTTTCTTAAAGATTAAAAAGGTTGAAATTCCTACTCTTAGACTAAAGACCTTAGAGAATGGCTCATCTTCATTATTAAGGATGTGCAAGTAGACAATATATATCTTAAACCATAATCTCTTGCAACCTACTCTTATTTTTATTTATTTAGTTTCCCAATTTTTATTGAATCACATGGTGCTACATAATTACTAATTTGTTCAATTTTACATATGTAATGTCAACAAAACACAAAATAATTAAGACAATTTTGCGAATTTTAGTTAAACGTAGACCGTCATGAATAGCCTGTTTTTAAAGGTTGAAGGTTGGATCATTCGTCATTGTAGTCTACAATAAATATAAATTCTCATACTCATAACTAATTTCACTCGATTCTATTTAAAAATCCACTAATTACATAAATAAAATTACTTTTCTCTCAAAATTCTATACAATACAAGTATTTAAACCATGGAAAAAATTACCCTTTTTGTTATTAAGTTTAAGGAATGTGTATGTTAGGTTTTCGAGTTTTTGAAATGTAACTTTTCCCTTATGAATGCTTAAAGTGTTCTTCCTCCATTCCCGTTTTCTTTCTTCTCTCCCCCCTTCGTCCTCAACCCTCATGTCCTCTGTTGAAATTATGAAAGCATAACTGTTTTTAGTTTCTATAACAACTCTGTAACTACTTGTCTTTCTCTATAAATAGTTTATTTTCATAAGCTTTTAATGAGGCTGTTATAGGAAAGATTTAGATAATTACCTTGTAATTACTTTCAACAATCTGAATAAAATCTTCTTGCTCCCTTCACAGTGG
>JBBPDJ010000004.1:2070347-2154942 GCA_037974625.1 Cucumis cinereus
TTCTATCTTTCTTCTACTTCTTCCTTCTTGCTTTCTTTTCTTCTCTTCACAAGCTTCCTATTTTCTTTGTGTGTTCTTTGAACTGAGTTCTTTACACAAAAGAAACCAAACCCATTTTATGTTTGAGTTTTCTACACAATAAAGTGCAGTGTATGTTGATGCTTTGCATACCTCACACGTGGAAGCCACTGAGGTTGAGAGTTTGCCACTTCATCCTCTTATTTCTTTCCAACACTTGTTGAAAACGATATTAATTGAAAAATATATATATTTTAAATGGCAAACAATTGAAAGTATTTATAAATGTAGCACAAAAAAAAAAAAAAAAAAACAGAAAGATATTTAAATTAGCTAAGAAAACTTATGGCCTTCTATTACATATAGTTGTAAATATTTGATCATTTTGATATATACGATAAGATCGATTGTAGCTAACATCTTTAAAAAATAGATTAAATTATTTTTACTAAAAACTTGGTTTTCCTTTAAAAACTTTTGTAGGCCATAATTTAATGAAGTGATTATTATGATCCCCTAAAATTAAAATCAAGAGAGAAAAATAGATTGGCATATAGCTTATTAGTGAGTTCTTTAGACCATGAAACTCATCCTCCATAATTACCTTCTCGTACTTCCATTAAAACACCCACTCTAAATCCAACTAAAATCAAATAACTTCGTTTAGTTTTTTTAGTTACAAAAAATATTTTTCAACCTAAACTTTTGTGAAAGTAACAATTTAGACTCTGAACTTTGGTTTATAACGATTTAGTCCCAGTATTTACCATTATGTATCAATTTAGTCTGTGTTAAACTTTTGCATGTAACAATTAATTGTACTTTCAAATCTGTCAAAAGTTGTTGTCCGTTTTAAATATTTTATGAAGTAGACATTGTATTTTATAAAAAAAAAATTGTCTTTAAGTAGTCAATTGATTTATTTCTGCAAAAAAAAAAATCTTATCAAATTTTCACACTTGGTTAATATTTATATTAAGGAGTAAATTGTTACAAACTTTAAAATATAGTAAAGTTTATGGACTAAATTGTTACAAAATTAAAAGTTCAGAAACTAAATCATTACAAACTAAAGTTGATGGACTAAATTGTTACTTTTATAAAAATTTAAGGACTAAAAGTTATTTTTTTTCTTCTCCTTTCTCTTTAGTGTCATATGAAGATAAAAAAGGTTTAAAAATCAAGGTTTTTCACTCCTCGTTGTACCAACTAATGACAGTAGAGATGATTTTATTCGCAAAAGTATATAAGTGAAAATAACTCACTTATAAATGAAAATGACCCAAATTCGTTTCTATGTAACACACAATAAGTAGACGTAGTTACCGAGCACCTCGACAATCACTCAACCGCCTCAATTGGGTAATGATAGGGCAATTTTAAAAATAAAAAATAAAAAAAATAGAAACTATAAATAAATAGGTAGTTTTGAAAGGAACGGCATTAAAATTCCAAATTCTCAACTACACGGCGCCTAGAGAAGAAACCTCCACCAAGAACTACTGGTGGCAGAGACCAGACCAGAGCCTTCATTTCAAACACTTCTTCACACTCATCCGAAAACAAAGTCTTACACTACACATTTTGATTTTTCTCTCTCTCTCAATTCCTCAACCAATTTCACTATCAATAATCTTAATTCTCACCTCTCTCTCTCTTCGATCAAATCGGTGTTCTTCCTCGTTTTCGCTTTTGATTTCTTCGGTTTCTTCTTTTTCTCATCGTTTTAATGGCCGCCGCAGCCTTAGATCCTTCCTCTCTCCAATTCACCTCTACTTGGGCTGTAGCTGCTGTCTGTTTCTTCTTCATCTCCCTCTCTTTATTCCTCGAACATTTAATTCATCTCCTCTCCAATGTAACTCTCTAAATCTCTACTTCTTAATTCCATTTTACTCTCCACAGATTCAATTCCATTTTTATTTTTATTTTTATTTTGTGTAGTGGTTGAAGCGGAAGAGGAAAGCAGCATTGTTCGAAGCGGTAGAGAAGCTAAAATCAGGTAGGTACACGATTATCATTTTACGATTTCCACAAACAAATTCTGAAATCTCCAATCATTATTTTAGGAGGATTAACGTAAATTTGGTTCATCATCGGTGTTTCAGTATTGATGCTTCTAGGGTTTATGTCGCTAACTCTGACGGTAACTCAACAACCTGTATCTAAGATTTGTATTCCGAATAGCGTAGCCTATACGATGCTTCCGTGCCAGAGAGAAATACAGATCACGGCCAATAAGAATTTGGAGATGGAGAAATTCCGATCAAATCAGTCGTTTTCATGGTTGCCGGAGAAAGTTGAGAGCAGTAGTAGTAACAGCGATTCTTCTTCTTCTTCTTCTACTTCATCATCTTCGGATTACTGTACTGCGAAGGTAAGGGGAGAACCGACTGAGTGAAAGGCGAGTTGAGTGAGTGAACTCGGTTGAAATTAAATGGTGATGAATCTTGTGGTGGTGTAGGGGAAAGCGTCATTGATGTCGCAAGGTGGAATGAATCAACTCAACAATTTCATATTTGTGTTGGCTGTTATGCAGATTATTTACAGT
This sequence comes from Cucumis cinereus, assembly GCA_037974625.1. Classification (NCBI taxonomy): domain Eukaryota; kingdom Viridiplantae; phylum Streptophyta; class Magnoliopsida; order Cucurbitales; family Cucurbitaceae; genus Cucumis; species Cucumis cinereus. Next base: position 2,072,914 of record JBBPDJ010000004.1, read on the forward strand.
GTTCTCACCATGGCATTAGGAAGAGCCAAGGTCTTTTCTCTCTCTCTCTTATTTATTTATTTCATTTTAGTCCCCTGCCTTTTAAACCATTTTCATTTTAGTCCTTCAACTTTTATCCTTTACTTTATTTATATTTCAAAAAATAACTTTTTCTTGTTTCGTAATTATTTCGTTTTTAGTTTTAATTTTTTTAAAAATTAATTAAGAGATTTTGTATTTCTATTAGGTACAATCGTTGAATTTTTAATTAAATTTTAAAAATAAAAACGAGTTTTTAAAAACTATTTTTGTACTAGTGTATTAAGGTGCGTAGGATTTTTATTGAGTCATGTAAGTTAGAGACTATCAGTTGGCAGGTAAGTATTAATTAGATAGAAAAATGACCATAAATAAAGGATAGAAATTGAACTAATTAATACATTATATTTTCTAATATATATATATATATATATATATCTTAGAAAAATATTTAGACGTTGGCTTTGTTTTTTAAAAAATGATAGAAATTTTGTTCTTTCAGTGTGTAATATAAGATGTAGGTTGCACTTAACCATTGTTTTATATATTACGTTTATCTATTTTAATTTATTTGTTAAATTTAAATATTTTTATTTTTAAAAAATTGTTTTTATCTCTTAACCTCTATTTTAAATTCTATCCTTTGACATGTTTAGATGATGTTTTAATTTAAAGTTTGATTTTCCACCTTTCATTGAATTATATATATATATATGCATAATTGTTTATTAGATAGATATTATAAATAATATCCTTTTAAAAATATTATTAAATAATATAGCTTTAGATAAATGATCCAAACATGCGTGTGATCTCTATTAAAAGAAACTAAAACTCCATATATAATTAGGTAATGTTAATCAATAGATCATTTTCAAATATAGCACAATAAATCAAAATATATTTATAAAATATAGCAATATAATATTTTAGATTCTATTAATGATAGGTGTAGATAGACTTCTATAGTGTCTATCAATATCTATCTTCGATGGAATTTTGTTATATTTTATAAATATTGTGTAAATTCTGTCATTTTTTATAATTTTTTTTATTAATTAATTAGTATAAATATGAAAGGACCAACTAAAATAATATTGTAAAATATTAAGAAAAAATGAGAAAATTTAAAGGGAAATAAGCTGTGGGTGGTTAGAGCATGTTCTCTCTTTTTTTTTTTTTCTCCTAAATACAGTCAGGTCATGATATTATTAAAATAGAAAATAATTCTAAAACAATTAAAAAAAATCTATTAGTCAAGAATACGTTGTGTTTAAATATAGGTATATTCTTTCAAACAAATAAATAAATAAATAATGGCAATAAATAAAATAATAATAAAGAGTAAAAAAGACTTGGAGTTTGATGTTGACTTTCTTTGAAGGTATCAATTATTTGTTACGCTACAAAATTCTAGAATCCTTCGAAACGGCAGCCTAGCAGTGTCGTTTATGATGGTGAATAAACTTAATTAGCTGGGTAATAAATCAAATATTATTAAGTCAACGGTCAACGACTTTTGAGTATTCAATTAAATTTAGGGCGTGACAATATTTGAATTTTTCAGTATAGCTATCAATTTATTTACTGTAGATATGATTGTCAATTGTCATATGTATTGACTTTGCATCCCAAATAAAACTGAAAATACATATTTTATATATATAGTTAAGATGATTATAATTTTGGATTTTTTTTTATTATTAATTTTTCAAAGAACGTAGACATTTCAACTCTACTGACTAATTCTATTTCAAAAAATACACATATAGTCAATATCATCCATGTCCCTTTCACGATGATTTTATTTTATTTCTATTTTTATTTGAGAAAAAATATTAAAAGATAATTATAAATTGCAGAATCGAATGATTAATAGATTGCTGTATTTTGTAAATATTTTAATTTATTTTACTATATATAAAAATGCCTTAAAAATTATCCATATTATTATTATTATTTAGATTTTGCTTTTAGAATTGGAAAGCTTTTTGGATAATGCTTTCCAATAAAAATTAAAAAAAATTAATTTTACGTTTTCTTGGTAAATTTCAAGACATTGCTTGCAAGTTGGAATCGTTTTTCAGTTTGATTTTATTAGCCGAAAAATATTGAAGTTCAATTGGATTGGAACATTTAATGAACTTTTTATTTCCACTTTTTGAATGAAATTTAATCAGATGAGGCGTTGGAAAGCTTGGGAGGAAGAAACTAATACGTTGGATTATCAAGTGGCCAATGGTAATTGAAATAATTTAATTTTACTTATTGTGGTATCCATTCAACTAGTGTTTTTCTAGTCTATATATCTATTATTCTATTTTTCCGTTTACTTTAATTTATTTATTTATTAAAAAATACTCCATATGTTTCAGTGAATCTAATTTATACGTCAAAATCTTAAAATTTAGAGACCAAATTAAAATTAAACTCAAAACATAAGAACTAAAGGGTGTTTTAAAAGTTGGATACCAGATAAAAATTGACTCAAAATGTAAGGTTTTTTTTTGTCTGTTTTTTACCTAATTGAAAAATTATTCTCAATCTAGTGACTATTGACGTGGTTACTCTCATTGTTTATTTTCAGTTATTTGTTACGTCCAGTAAGTAAATTTGAGGTCTACATATATTAGTACAATAATGACATAGTAGGGATTAAAATTTTAAATTATCTCTAACGTTTAAGGACAGAGGTCAGGTCAACATCATTAAGCCAAACTAAAGTTATATATAATCTTTAAGAAAGTAAAACTTTTGGTGCTGTTAATATTTAACTGAAGTGCATTTTTCTTTATTGAGATAGAGATTTAAATCTTCTTATTTTCAATTTGGTTGTACCTAACCTCGAAAATAAACAATAATTTTTATTTTAACTTTGGAATGCTTAGATCCAAATCGTTTTAGACTCACAAGGCAAACGACGTTTGGACGTCGGCACATCAGTTCTTGTGCAACACCACCATTTCTTCTCTGGACTGTAAGTTCATGTCTTTCGTTTTTATATATATTTTTTCATATAATAATTGTTTGTGTTTTATTTCTATTTCTTTTATCTTAGATGTTGGATTCATATAGCCTCTATTTTAAGTTAAAAAAAAAAAAAAAAAAATCTAAGTTGTTGTTAAAAATGAATTTGAAATTAATTTGGGTTGAAAAATTACAGAAATGCTTCTTCAGACAGTTCTTTCGTTCTGTGGCCAAAGTTGACTACTTGACCCTTCGCCATGGTTTCATCTCGGTTAGTAAATAGTAAAAAAAATTTGCCATATCCAATTTTGCTGTATAATTTAGATTTCATTATTGAATCATTAATTCTTTTTTGTCATATATATATATATACACACTGTGGTTGATTTTTTTTCCTTTTTTCTTTTAAATAGACTCATGTACCTGGAAACTCTTCCTTCAACTTCCAAAAGTACATTGAAAGATCGTTACACGATGACTTCAAAGTCGTCGTTGGTATCAGGTAAACTATTCTAAAGTCTTTAAAAAAATTTACAATGTTTTAGGGAGTGTTTTGGGTAAGGAGTAGAATCGTGAGGAGAAAGGAGTTATGAAGTCTGCAGAATTGTAAACGTTTGGAGTCCATAGTGTAAGAACTTAGTAAGGTATAAATCTGATATTTCTCGGTGGTTGGATTCATTAACTTCTTGGACCAAACTGGAAGTAGTCTACTTTTAAAATCTTTGGTCAAACACACCCTTAATATTAAAAGTGAAAAAAGGGGTAAAAATACCATTTGAGTCCCAAAAGTTAGTTCCTCAAACTTAATTTTGAATTGATTTAAAACTAGTAATGATTTTCATGTAAAGAAATATAATGTGTTAATATATTTTCAAATTTATAGTAAAAATGTTAAGATAACAAAAAGTATTTTAAAAAATGAACAATAAAATAGTTTTGGAGACTCAAATTTAAAATTTATTGAAAATAAGGGCACTAAAATTGGACAAATAAAAATATAGGGACTAAAATTGAACAAATTTCAATGTATAGGGACTAAAATGATATTTTAACCAAAAGATGTAAGAAAAAATAAGTTTTTGGTCCAATTTTCATTTGATTTCTAAGTTTCAAAAGGTTACCGTTTTAGTTCTTAAGTTTTGAATTTGGTTCAAACTTAGTCTCTGTGAATCAAACTGTTATATTTTTACCTTTGAGATTTGAGTTTTGTTTCAATTTAGTCTCTAGATTTTAATCATTTGGTTTTCAATGACGTACGAGGATCTCATGTCAAAAAGGTAGAGCAACCTCACAAATTGTTTTTTTCACGACCAATTCTAATTTAATCAAAAAATAGTGAATCCAAATAGACATCTTGATGAAATCTGTTGAGTTTGATCCTACATTAGAAAAAAGAAAATATAGGAAGACCTTACCATTATTACATCAATATTTGAGATGAAACTTTGTTTTTACCTAATACATTGAACTCATAATAAATAATAATAATAAAACCTTAGACTAATTAAATAATTTTAGATTTTTCTTTTTTAACTTAATCTTCTCTTACTTATATAATGACAGTCCTTTCATGTGGCTCATAGTAGTTATCTTCATTCTAGTGGATGTACATGGTGAGTTTTTCTTGATCCCCCATTAATTTAATTTAAAAGCTTAAGCAATTTTCTTTAATTCTAATGTGAAATAAAAGTATTAATTTATTTTATTTAAAATTGAGGCTGAAGAAAGTTATATGTATGACTATGAACAGGCTGGAATGCATATCTCTGGGTGTCTTTCCTTCCACTTATTGTAAGTTGAGAATTTTATTTTCTGTTCAAATCCAATAAATACACAGACAATGTATATCCTAAACTATATAAATAGGTAATTATATTTAAATGAGCTAAAAATACTTACATATATAACAAAATGTTATTGTGTATCACTGATATAGATAGTGATAGATCTTGATACTATCACCGTTCAAACATAATCTTAAAAGAAAAATATCATTATCCTCCTTGAAGTATTAGAAGAGTTTAGTTTAACCAAATCTTAGGTTAAAATTTTTGTTTTAGTTCATATACTTTATGATTTGTTTAATTTCATTAGTTCATATACTTGTCCACGATAAATATGCTACAAATTTATATTTGATTTATGATTTGTCTCTATATCACATCTTAAATTTTTTTGGTAAATGTAGATAGTGTTGGCTCTTGGAACAAAACTTGAAGTAATAGTAGCAAGGCTTGCCCTTGAGCTTCAAAGCAAGACAGCTGTGGTCAAAGGAGCTCCAATGGTTGAACCAAGTGATGGTCTCTTTTGGTTTAATCACCCTAAATTTGTTCTCACCCTTCTTCATTTCACTTTGTTTATGGTAAGTTTTTTGCAATTTTACCGTAATTTTGAAATGACTTTTTCAGTGTTTAACTAAAACTCAAACTTATCTTTTACTTAATACCTTTTTATCTAATTGATTTTCTTTTTTTCTCATTTCTTTTTTCAGAACGCCTTCGAGTTTTCCTTTTTCATCTGGGTTACGGTAAAAATATTTTATCATTTTTTTTCCTTTGGTTACCCTACAAGTTTGGTCTTTGAATTAGTATTTGATAAGTGTATTATACTTTAAATAGTAATAAACTTTCAAAACTATGTCTAATTAAGTCCATGATGTTTCAATTCGCTTCCTGACTTATTACATATAAAATTAAAATATCAAAGTTTTATTCGACACAAACTTTAGAGTTTTGTGTAATAATAATCACTTTTTAATGTTGATGGAGACTAAATTTGTAGTGTTTTCTTAATTATTTATTTATTTTGAACAGTTATATGTAGTTGATTTAATCTCTTTATACTATTTACTTGCAGCTACAATATGGGATAAAATCTTGCTACCATGAAAACGTTGTGGTCATCGTCATTAGAGTGGTCTTAGCGTAAGTATATCATTCAACAATTTATTTAACTAATACATATCTACTAATATTATATGCCTATGTGCACAATGATTGATGCTCTGTTTAATGTTTAATTTTAACCCGTCTCATTTAACTTGTAAAATACAATTTTCAAGCAAAAACAAACATGAAGATCGGGTTTTTTATGACGGAAATCAAACCATAGTGACGTCTTGATTGCTAACACTTTCATATGTTAGTTAAACTATGTTCGATTCGACAAAAATATAGAGATTGTCATATTTTTTTTCAAAATTTTTTCTAAGCATATGTGAAACGAAGCTTATTTATTTATTTAACTATTGTAGGGTCACTGTCCAAGTGTTGTGCAGCTACATTACTCTGCCTCTCTATGCTCTTGTCACACAGGTAAAATATATCGTGACTTTCTATTCTTTTTCACAGTATTAAAATTTATTTTCTTAATCCAACAAATATAGAGAGCGAAAATTCAAATATTTGACTTCTCAGTTGATGAATTGAGTTATGTTCATATTGACAAGTACCTAAAATTTGGTTATTTTGAAACAAATATGCATTTTAACCAATGTAAAGAAAGAACGTGATGATTATAACCTCATGATAAAGTTTTTGAGATTATACTTTTTTTTCTAAATCATCAGATGGGGTCGCAGTTCAAAGCTGCAGCATTAGAAGAAGACACAGCCAAAGTCATAAAGAAATGGCACAAAGATGTGAAACAAAAGAGAAAGAAGCATTCTCATCACCATGACCTCGACTCGAGCCAGCACCAAGAAGGCTCATCTCACTCCCTCTCCGAGCGCCCTTCGTCTCGAGTTTTCGAGGGTAGTAGCCGAAACCTAAGTTCTAAAGAGATGAGCTCTTCCCATCATAGAACTCCCACTTTTTCTGAGCTCAACGGTGTTAGTATTATCGAGTGCGATGAAATTGTTGAAGAAAAACTCACAGAAACAACTGTAGTAACAAAAGATGAATCTACAGTTTCAAATAAGGTAATGGAGATAAAAATAGGAGAGATTAGTGAAATTCATGAAGAAAAAATTAGCTTAAGTACTCCTCAAAATGAAAAACGAAATTCGTAGATTTTGGATTGAGCTTTTGTCATTTTTTCATGTAAAAACTTTGGGTGCTTGTGCTGTAAAAATATGGTCCCATCTGATGAAATATATATATGATGTCCACATATTTGATTATAAATTTATCATGTGCAGTGAAGGATGCTATAAAGTGAAATAATTTTGCTTGAATTCCATTTTTTGTTCTTTGAGATGACTATGTGTTGAAGGGTCTACAATCAAATACAATTTATAGTATCCATCTAAAACTATCAATATTGGACAGTTTTGACAAGCTAAATTCCTAAATGAAGCAGGTACAAGAATTAAAAGAAAACAACACATGTCAAATGGGTCTAGGCTTAGGAACTTGAATTCACTCTATTGCCCCAATTGATCACAACACACTAGAGATATCATTCGTCTTGTTAGGAAAATGGATCTTCCGAATATCTCCACAATGGTATGGTATTGTCTATTTTAGGTATAAACTCTCATGATTTTGGTTTTGGTACCACCCTGAAAGGCCTCGTACCAATAAAGATAGTTGTCTTCACTTATATACTCATGATCATACTTCTAGTATGCTAATTATTATTTTTTTTTTTACTATGCTTGTCAACACCCTTTTCTCTTTTTTTTTTTTTTCTATTTATTCACCTAACCATGCATCACTGTAAATAAATAAAAATAAGAAAAAAAAAAAAACCAACAACTATCACTAAGATACATTCATTGTCATCGAGACTATTATCTGTTGCAACAATACAAACAACGTTTTCTCCTAATTGGCCAAAGACGACGACGATGATACAAATCTTAAACGTCAAAAAGTGGAAGAACAAATTTGGATCGATAGTGTTAAAAACGACGGTTGCATTAATACAGGACGATTTAGAAGAACCAACTCAGCTTATTCAATAGCATAGTGGGCTTCAAGCTTTAATGATGGTTTGTGAAATGGGATTGAAAGAACCAACAATATGTATTGATGATGTGGAACCTGTTAATAAAAAAAATATTTTAATTATTCTTGCAGCCCAACAATGCAAATTGAATCTTCAAAAAGGAGAAACAAATTCAAATTCAAATTATGAAATATGGTACGTATAAATTAAACCATTTTTATTTTGATTTTTATAAATTAAATTTCTAAAACAATACTTCTAGTCATTTTCATTAACAAACTATTTCAAACAAAGATTTGGCGAGTGCAAGCCTTGCCTCCTAGCTATGCCTTGGACTTGCCTTGCACTTCTCAATGCATAACTAAAACTCCATTTATCAAATCAAGAAATTTTCTACTACAAACTTACTTATTATCCTCTTAGCTAGCTTACCTTAAAATTCAAATCAAAACTCCAAGTATCGCCTCGGCTAGACTCAAATCTTTGAAGGTTGCTCCTAAACCCACGAAATCTGACCTTTTGAGCTTCTTTTCAACCAAGAGAGTTCTTCCTCAATTTCTTTTTCTCCGTCAGCCCTCACCAAAAAAACTAGACTCTGTCAGGTTTTTTTAAGATCAAAATCAGTGAAAATGCACGAGTGAAATGTTATAACTCATCGTCCAGAACTGGCCTTATGTAGATAGTCTTGCCTGCTTTCAGCTTGACAGCTCCTACTTGCGGAAATTTGAAGTTAATGCATGCTTAACCATCTGTAAAACCACTCAACCGACATTCCCTCAATGACTCAAGCCTAGCAACTCACCCTTGAATGTGTGACCCTTAACCTTAACCTCGCCTAACCTCTTGTTTGACCTTACTGCAAAGACTTCAACACAAGATTTGTCTTACCGCCTAGCTTGCTTCAACACCTAAGCCTTTCCTTCCTAATGTCGCTTAAAGGTTATTTGGCTGGCTTGAACATAGACATGCTCATATTTGGCCGCATAGGGCACTTGGCACTCACACAACTCACTCTTTACTCATGCCGCCTAGCCCCTTTTGCCCTTGGCCGCCTAAGACACTCATGTGGCCATCCTTTGCCGCCTCACCAACACTTCACTTGGCCACATAGAGGTTATTTTGACATACTATGACTGTATAGCATCCTCTTGCTCTCCTAACAAACACTAAGCCATAATTTTCAACTTTTCACTTTGTCCACCTAACTCACAACTCTTCAAGACACATTACTACACTTGCCTGGCCTCCCACTTAGCCCCAAAACTACTCAACACGGTTAGGCAAATTTTCTCTATGTCTTTAACTCGCTTTCCTTTCTTTAAAAACTCAACATACTTACCTAACAAATTAAACAACAACATACATAACTAAGCAAGTTTCGTTATTCTTCCTTAAAATAAAGAGAGAAAGTCTAAGGATTACATTCAGTGTGGAAAGAGATCAAAATGCAGAAAAATCATTGTCAAATGACTAAAAAAAGACTACTAAACACTATAAACTAGTCTCGGAGTTGATCACATTATTGGTGGTTATTGGAGGTGATCATTGGAGTAGGTGATTGTCACTAAGTTGTGCATTGAAGGTAGTTTTCATTAGAGTTGATAGTCAAAGGTGGTTGTTGGAGTTGGTCGTTGATGAATAAAATTATTAAAAACATTGAAAAGTAAGAGAGTTCGTTATCACTACTGTTGAGTTGTAAATATACTGTAGCAAAACATAAGTTAAAATATTCTTTACATACGTCCCAAATGCAAAGTAGACTATTCTATTGAAAATCACTTTACTCAATAAATAATTTATTTTAGGAAAGAAAAAAGAAAAACCCTCGGGAGTGGAGGCGATGGGGTTTTACTGCAATTTCAAACTGCCGGGACTCATTGCTCAAGCTCAAGAGCATCTTGGTGAAATCTTCCCCAATGTCATCAAAGTATAATCGAATCCCTATTTCTGTTGCAGAACCCTAATTCAAAATCTCAAATTCTCACCCATTACGCAATGGAAGCTACCGAAACTGGCAGAAGAGCGGATAGCTCTTCTTCTCCCAAGCCCTTGAAGTTCTCGGCTTATCAAAACCCGGCTCTATCTGCCGCTCTCACCGCCAACAGCGTCCAACCTTCCAAGTTCACCTTCCTCTGCATCTTTTCCCTCTCCTCCGTATCTGCATTTGCCTTTCTTCGTATTCTTTCCTGGTACAATTCTACTCCACCTTCCTTTTATGTGTTTTTAAACTTCTTGAACTTTGTGATCTTCGTTTATTGTTTATTGCTTTGTTTTGTATGGATTGTGAATCTTCTCGTTAGTTCTGGTTCCTTAGAACTCCAAGGTCACAGTCCTGTTCAAGAAAGGTCGTAGCTTTTCGTTAGTTTTGAATGAGGCCTTTTGTGAATTTTGTCCTGAAATAGTGCTTGGGAAATGGAATTCGTTTCTCGATATTGTTTTATGATCTGGGTTTTGTTTTTCAGTTAACTGAAGTTAAGGCTAACTTTTTTTTTTCGTCCTTGAACTAATGAAGGGAAGATGCGATTGTTGGCAATTTGAAGCTCAAGAACTTCCCTGAAGAGGCAGCCTGTAAGTTACTATAATTATTCTCATTTGTTTATGTGTGCTTTGAGCTTGAGCTACCACCTGGAACATTTATGGCTGGATTGTTGTTTTTTTAAACCGCTTTTTCTATGCTTCAGATTTGTCTGCCAAGGCTGCACAGATTATGGTAGGCTTAGTCTTTTTGGGAACAGTATTAGCCTTTTTCAAAGCGATATCCTTGTATAGGAAAAGATTTAGTGGTGTTGTGTCTGTTATATCAACTAAAGGAACCAAGGAACAAACACCCCTTTCCAAGCGTCAACTGGGACTTATGGGATTAAAACCAAAGGTTGACAATGGGGCATCTGAAAAGGCTGTAAAGCCTCCAAAATCTAAACCTTACTCATCGCCTTCTTCTTCTGATATTCTTGTTCCACTTCATCATTCAATTGGCAGTTTTAGTTATTCATCTCAAAGAAACATAGATAAGTCGAACTCTGCCAGTGGAAGTAAAGTGCAGTCTTTTGCAACACCTTCAACATCCCCAGGTTCTGCATCTTCGTTGTATCTTGTATCTGGAGTGGCCTCACCGCTGCCTTCTACTCAGAGTTCATCAGGACGGGATTCAGTGGTGCGTACCCCATGGTCAAGCAAGCGAGTATCCACTCTAAAAGAAATTACATCTGAAGAAGACTTTGAACGATTCCTTACTGAAGTAGATGAAAAGTTAACCGAGTCTGCAGGAAAATTAGCAACTCCACCCCCCACAATCGGCAGTGTGGGTATAGCCAGTCCCAGTACTGTGACTACTTCAGCTAATACTTCTGGAACTACCAGAAGTACTCCCTTGAGGCCTGTAAGGATGTCACCGAGTTCACAGAAATTCACCACTCCTCCTAAGAAAGTAGAGGGTGATGATCCCTCCCCAATGTCTATGGAGGAAATGGTTGAAGCTTTCAAGCATTTGGGAGTATATCCTCAAATTGAAGAATGGCGCGATCGTCTCAGGCAGTGGTTTTCTTCCACTTTGCTTAGTCCTCTTGTAGAAAAGATTGAAACCAGTCATGTTCAGGTATGGTTGTTCTACTTTGTGCTTTATTAATTAATTTTCATTTGCAATAACTGAAATTTCAATTGTTTTCTTTAAGTCAAGTCTACCAGTATTTAGGAAGTCTATATTGGGCATGTTAGCTTATTGATGATCAAGTTTTTGGTGTAAATATAGATTATACATCATAGAAAATATTTGATGTATAATTTATAGATTATACAGGTTAAATTATATTTATAGATTATAGCACATGAACAATTTAATTTTTTAGTGTCTCGTTTTGAAGTTCATTTTTAGCACCCTCAGTGCATTCATCAGAGAGGAGTTGTGTGGAAGCAATACATGTGAACATAAGATTTATTCCTCTTTTGTTCCTTGTATATCTCTGGTTTATGATTTATATGTGCGAACTTCAAACTTGGCTGATTTATAACTGTGTTTGAGAGTGATATTTGCTTAGTTGCGTGAGGAGTTTCAAACTTTAATTCTAATGATAATTATATTGGTAGGTTACTCATCCTTTGTGCCTTATTAGCGATAACTTCTTGGTTTTTTAAGGTAAAAGAAGCTGCTGCTAAACTCGGTGTCTCAATTACTATAAGTCCTGTAGGCGACTCCACGGGATCCCTTCCAATTGTGTCTTCGGTTGACAGGACTAATGAATGGCAACCAACATTGACCCTTGATGAAGATGGACTCCTCCACCAGTTACGAGCAACTCTCATGCAATCTATAGATGCCTCTACTAGTAAGACTTTTCATCATTTTGTTCAGAAGATTAAAAGTGATTTGCTTGTTTTTTCATTGGTGACATCAAAATGAAGCTTGCTTTTCTACTGAAATAATGATAATAATTGTTGTGCTTACAATCATCTACCTCCAATGCAGTCAAGATGCCTCTGGCAAATACACCACAGTCCCCTCAGCAGAATCCCTTAATTCCGACCATGCAAGAGTGTGTCGATGCCATTGCAGAGCACCAGAAACTCCTTGCTTTGATGAAGGGTGAATGGGTCAAAGGCTTATTGCCTCAAAGCAGTATTCGAGCAGATTATACAGTACAAAGAATTAAAGGTGGGCATAAGCTGTTGAAGATCAATTTATTATGTTTTCCAGTTTCCCGCTCTGTTATTGGTCTCTCCAGAATTGGAAGAAGAATAGATTTTAGGTAAAACAGTTTAACTGACTTTCCCACCTATGCCTTTGTGAATTGTACAGAGCTTTCCGAAGGGACGTGCTTGAAGAATTACGAGTATCTTGGGACTGGAGAGGTTTATGATAAGAAGAACAAGAAGTGGACACTTGAGCTTCCAACCGATTCTCACTTACTCTTGTATTTATTCTGTGCTTTCCTGGAGCATCCAAAGTGGATGTTACATCTGGATCCTTCAATCTATGCCGGGGCTCAGTCCAGTAAAAATCCTTTGTTCTTGGGGGTTCTTCCTCCAAAAGAACGCTTTCCCGAGAAGTATATAGCAATTATATATGGTGTTCCTTCCGTTATTCACCCTGGAGCTTGCATACTGGCCGTTGGAAGGAAAAATCCTCCAGTTTTCTCTTTGTATTGGGATAAGAAGCTTCAGTTTTCCCTTCAGGTTGTTTTCCCTCAAGCATGTTATTTCTTGTTTGACATCATAAATCTGAAACTATCTCAACTACTAAAAGTTTTTGTCATTATTAGGATAAAAATAACTGTTCTGATCTTAATGTTCAGGGAAGAACAGCATTGTGGGATGCCATATTGCTTCTGTGTCACAGAGTCAAGATCGGTTATGGCGGGGTTATTCGGGGAATGCATCTTGGTTCGTCTGCCCTTGGAATCCTTCCAGTTTTGAATTCAGAGCCTGTAGACTGAGTGAGCAACTGCGTTTTTGCTTCCAATAGTCTTTTTATTGCATAAACTCACTAGCTGTTACATGAAACACCACAAACTGTGTTTATGCAACAATTTTTCTCCTTTGTACAACATGTATGCCGGGGGAATTGCTTATTGAAAGCCTCTAACTTTAGTTTCCTAGCTCGAATGTTCATGTATCCTAATCTGAGTTCTTCAATAGTTGTACTGACCACAAATTCACGAGGAACCATCATGAGAATTTGTCACAAACCACCATTTTAGAATTCTCCTTGGCTGGCTGTATCATTATAGTTTATAGGTTAACAGTGTATTGAACTTTGAGCTTCAGTGAGCCATTTTAAAGTTTATTTGGCAATGCTTTTGGCTCTTAAAACTGCTTTTAATTAATTATTTATTTATTTATTTTGAACAGCCTTTTAATTTATTAATGATACATGTTTGAGTGTAATGTAGAATGTTCTCAAAAAAAGCCAACAATATCTTATGAAAATAGGAAGTAGTTATGTGATCCATTGATGAAATCAAAGAGCTAGCAGATTTTTGCTGTCCCTTTCGTTTTGCCACAGAGATGGGAATCGGGGAGCTCACTGTATTATTACTTGTATTGCAACTGGTTTTGAGAACTTTTTTTTAGGAGAGGCGAAATAAACAAGCATGCACAGTTAGCTTAGCTCCAATTTAATCAGATAAACATGTTCATAATCACAACAAGTTTCAAAAGACGTCAAATAACCCAAAGAAATCATTCATAATCAATCCAAAATCACAATTTAAACATGATTAAGCTGGACAAGCCTCCGTGTTGGTCTAGCATACTATGTTCCGTACATTTTTTTTCAGACATGTGTGCCACTGTTGCCCATTGTGGGGGTACGCTAGAGATATGATTTGGGAATTCCTCATCTGTTCTCGCAAAAAGAGGCGTGTCTTATGAGTGGTTGGGTGGTTAGGGTGTGATCTATCATTTGGAATGTTTGTGGGAAAAGAAACAATAAAGAGTTGGAAAGGGAGTCTGTTTGGGCTCTCTCTTTAGAATTCAACTCTCAAGTTTTTTTTTTTTTTTTTTTAACTATTTTATATGCACTATTTTTACTTGATTCTCCCCTTTTTGCTCCTTACTATCTTCACCTCAATTTACAAAATGAGCATGAACATTCTCAAGAGAACTGGAAAAATGAACGATTGTGGATTGGTTTCACCCCATGACTCTACATGTATATGATTGTATATGATTGTGTATTTTCATCGCAAGGTAGAAAATTAAACTTCAATTTTTTTAAATTGTAACAGTATCTTATTCACTGAAAAACTAGAATATAGTTGTTAAAAAGCATAAGAGATCGAAGATTTGATTCACTAAATGCCCCCAAATAGCATATAGCAATGAACTAAACTTTATTAGTACAACCAAATAAGTTTGAACGGTAATTGACGTGATCTTCTATCTTTTTATAATTGAAAAAGTGAGTAAAACGAAATAGATTCCTCCATCCAACTGCCACTGATCTCTCTTTCTTTTACTCTCAAATTAATCAAACCCAACTGAGTTCATTGTTGATTCCTCATCAAACTTCATTTTCCAATTATTTTCACTACCTACTGCTAACTCTAAGTCTCCAAGTGATTTTATCCGAACCCCAAAGAATAGCAGGCTCTGGGATGCCTAATTTAATCAAGATGAGATTTCCATAAAGAGCAACAAAGAGTTCTATTGCAGTATGATCATGCCACAAGGAAGATAAAGTTGGGCGTGGTGTATACTTGCCCTTCATTTAAAATGGAGTTCGTAATTTGTGGCTTCAAACTTATATTTGGCTGTGTCATCGCTTTACAATTATACTACTTGATGAAATCTCTGATAAATTACTTCATGATCCACGACATCAACTACCAATAGTTTGCTCCTTTGTAATTTGTTAGAAAGGAACATTTTAACTTTCAATTATTGCATACTCATTCATATGGACTTCTCACTTTATGCACAGTCATCTGTATTTCTTGCCCGAAGTGCAAACAACACTTCCTATCTTGTTTGAGATATTTATATTCACAAGAGTTGGCACAGCAAGAGTTTCAAGCGTCCCACGTTGCCGAGACCTGACAAATGAACATCTACATGTAGATGCAACTTCTGACAAATGATGTCTACTTTCTATATTCCCACGAGAATGCTTCATACCACCGTTTATAAAGTTTCAAGCATGTCTTCAAATAATGGCAAATCAGAGTCAAGTCGTCTGTCATTTTAGATTGTCAGCTCCTAAATCGATTCCATGGAGATGCAAAGCTTATGGCGTTTGAACACTTGATGGCATTGTTGAAAATAGTAAGAAGATCCACTGTGTGAACAAAAATTTTCAAGATGGAAAGCAGAAGCTCGCTTCCTTCTAGGCTGTAGGGTGATGATTTTACTTAAACCTTCAATAAGCCATTTTTATGAAGCTCCCTATGAACTTGATATCAATTGTCTGATAATATCGATTAACCAATACGGTTGCAGTGATCTGGTTTTCAAATATAGTCATTAGAGGAATTTATGGGGGAAATGGAAGTGGATAATGAGAATGATAAGGGAAGTTGTTAACATATATATATTTAGGAAGCCTAGAATAAATATACACAAATTTCTCGACGACTTTCATTGGCAATGAAATGATCAATATATTCTTCGAGTTGTGTCCGTTTTAGAAACGTAGCAACAAAGAGAGGGCAGCAACCACTCATTACTTTACCAATGATTTGACATGACAATAAATTACCTTACCTTTGGAAATCTAGAAAGGTTAGGCCAAGTAAACATAAAAATTTTCTTTCTGGTGTAAAATTAATTTCTATAAATAAACTAGATCTCAATCAAAGATATTTACAGCTAATTGCTCTCATGGTAGAGGAAAAATTTTGTATTACATGACGGCTACCCAATTCATATGACCACATCTCTCTGTACAGTTTTAACCCGCACTGGAACTAGAGGCACACAAGTCATCCGACCAACCTGCTATCTCACAAATCAAATTAGGACTATGCTGTCAGGAGTGAAGAAAATCAAAATTAAGGTTACGATATTTATTATCCCTTACCTATTTCCAAAATGACTGGCCAGATTCCTTCCGCTCGCTTTTCGTTCCACGACGATGGCTCACTTTATGAGCACAATCAGTGTCAACTTTCTTACCCACAAAATATTGAACATACTTTGATGTTTGAAGATGAGATGGACCATAATGAATATTTTACGGTCTTGTCTTGCCTATCCCCAGAAAAAAATTCAAATGAGAGCAGCAACAATTCTTGGTCACCTAAAGTCCAAAGCCTACTCTGACTCGGAGTCTATAGAAAAGAACATCCGCGGTCTGACAGAACGTTTCTGGCGAGGGAAGGAGAAAGGACTATCTGATCTTTGCCTACTTGCTTTGTCATGTCTAACATCATTCATTCCAAGAAGCAGAGACGCTGATGCAAGGATATAGTTAGCCTCAAAATGAAGAATACACCAGAACTTCGAATAAAAACAAGTGCAGAAACAAGAGATGCACGCTTTAAAAATAAATAAATAAATAATAAGAAATAAAATCAGAAATATGATTTCAATAACCAATAATGTGATGAAATGTACAGAGGGGGGAGTAAAGCCTCCGCAAAGGCTTAAGGAGCTACCAAAAGACCCTCCACTGAGTGTAATTTTAGACCCTCGTAGTTTAAACACGTGGAGTAGAAATTCGAAACTCTAATCATATATATTCCTCAACCAAGACACTGAAAAATCTGATTCAATTGGTTGAGCTATTTTCCAGTAGCATTTTTGTAGTTAATTACTCTATTTTTTTCATAGCTTTCCCATCTTTCAAGCAGTCAATTTGCTAAATACCAAGTATAGATTAATTAATAGCTCTTTGAAAAAATTGGTAAATCCAAACGAAGTTGGACATCATCAGTGAAGTGAAGGTGAAAGAGGGAAAACAAATATGTAGGGAACACTTTTCACTAATAGATATAGTAAAAAGTCAAAAATATCAGCGAAGAAGAAAACATAAAACACTTTGAAGGCAAAACATTGCAGTTACTACAAAAGACCAATTCAACAATTCGTGCTCCTCAGATCTGGAACCATCATAAGATTTAACCAATCTTCACAAATGCAACAGGAGATGGAAAATGGTAAATAACTAACCAGTATCAGATAATGAATTGATCTCGCCTCCTGTTGATGGAATATGTTGTCTTGAATTTAATCCCTTGGAGGTTGTGGACTCCCCATTGCTACCACCGGCATCACCCCCAAGCCTGAGAGAGATCCAATCTTCAGTATGAACACCATTTGATACATCAGCCTCGTCTCTGAAATCAGACTGCATAGGTGCATCTGAAGGTCTTGTAGGAAGAAATATTTGAAGAGATGGATCGTCACCCGTAAAAGCTAAGGTATTATCAACCAAGCTGTCATTCATATCACCATCAGTACGACCAATTGAAGAACCTGGAACAAGAGAAGCAGGACTTATAGCAGCCTCTGGGGTAGCTGCATATCCATTAATGGTGGAACAATTGATGGAATTATGCTGCAAGTCAACTAGAGCATCTGATACATCTGCATCAGAGCTAAATAATTGGAATCCGGCACCTCCTTGAGTTCCAGGGGGTAATGACCAAACAGGCATCCCAAATTCATCATCATGGGAGTTAAAAAGACCCAAGCATGAATTTCCAGCAGATAATAGAGTTGGATCTTCAGGATATGCATCTGTGAGTCCAGAAGGTGGCATGGTGAAAGGAACCTCACCTGCATCTGTATGGTTGCTCGGATAAACGGTTCCAGGTGAAATTAAAATGTCGTTGTCATCATCTGAATCACTAAGAACAATGACTTCACCTACTGGAGCAATAGGATTTTGTTCAGTAAATCCATACGCTGAGTCAACATTTAAGGAAAGGGAATCCATCTCAATCCCATTATTGGTAGAGAAATCGAAGTTTACACCATCTTGGTTCACACTTGGATCTTCACCATCCCTACTGCCGGTGGCGCTGCTGCTCATTGGGATAATCTTCTGCTCATGGCTCCCATAGTTCTCCGGTAATCTACTACCAGAAGTGAAAGTATTCATATCTTCAGGTCTGCTGACTTCCCAAACTCCATTACTATTCTTCCTGATGCCAAGTTTCAGACCACGATCTGATCCACCTTCCTGCTTTATCTGCTTCAGTGCTTCCATCTTTGGTTTAACTTCCTCATTTGAAACACACAAAGTGCCCTCAGGGGAGTGCCACATGCAAAGATCACCAAGATCCCTGCGCTCACTTTCAGTTTTTGACCTCACACGCCAGGAACCATCAGGTTTAACCTCAATTTCTGTAACATCTTCCCCACAATGTCTCATCTGTACAACAATAAAACGATATCATAAATCAAAATTCCATTCAAAAATTGTAGATGAAGAATGTGCAAGGCAGTACCATAGCTGTTATACGGTTGAAATAAGGGTCTATAATAACATTCTCCAGTGCATAGTTCTTCAGACAAATTGGACACTGCCACTGCAGTAAAAATACAAACAGTCAGATATGAATTGAGAACAAGATTTGCACTAGAAATTGATTTAACCACTTGCCTTCCTTGAACGTTGATTCAATTCTACAAACACTTCAAGATCAAAGCATCCCATATGAGCACAAGGTTTAAATCGTCCAGCAATCTTCATCCTTGAACCACTCATCTAGAGAACAGAGCATAGAGAAGAAAAATACAAATTACTATCAATAAATGACGTCTGCAACACAAGAGTATGCTAGTCTCCAAAGAGATGCAAGAACTTTCTTGCTGAAGATGAGTTTGCACTCTAGCTTCAACCATCTATAATTGATTATACCGTATTTTAGAAAATAAGATCTTTAGAGGGGTTGAGAGATCCTGAAGGAGTTTTACTTTGATTCTCCTTTACAGTGGTCCGTTAATCAAACATTTTATAATTTCAAGCTTGGTCACATTTAGAGACTAGTGTCTTTCATTAAATGGCATGAGACTTACTGGACAGCGTAGATTAACCCCAAAAAATTCTGCAACGACCTCCAAGTCACTATCACTATCAGCATTATCTGCTGTGTTCCCACCACCAATGCAACGGCAAATACGGGCAAGAGCATCTTGAAAACGTTCGCCCTCTGACTCCTTAGGAATCATGCTTAGAATCTAGAGAAGAACAAACATGCAAACAAAGACGTTCATAGACAAAAAAAAAAAAAAAAAAAAGAGTAGAAATGAATATATTAGTGATAACAAATATTAGTGATAACTAAAGACCAAAACTGTGGCATCGCTTAGCTTTTTATATTTTTGTGATAGCATAAAAAATACCACCTCTTGTTGGATATCTTCACACGGAATTCTTTTGTAACTACAACCTTTAGATAATTATTAGTTATTGAAAGGCACTCCTCGTATAAGTCTGTCGGGGTTGCCTCAACCCACCCCTAGGCTGTTGTGATCTTTTGGATTACAATTTTGAAGTTTCTTACAGAAAAAATAATTTAAAATAAAAAGACTTCTGATGGACAAACAGAGTAGAAATGAAAAAGAATACAAACACGTGCATCCGTATCCTTTATAATTGGGGGAAAGCCTCCGACCTTTTTTGCTTTTCTATCTACAGCCATCTCCCACTCTTTCATGTACCCAATTTCTATTTACCTCACAAATAATGCCCAAAAAGTGTATCCCTCGAGATACTCCAAGGCACCACTTTCCTGATAGTAATATTCTTATAATAAAATCTCTTGCATAAACCACCACCAGTTTAAGGCTTAGCGACCACACCCGATCAGCCCAAGAAGCCTCCATCACCATCCATCCCCCATTATAAAATTTTCCCAACAACTCTAACTATAGTTTTGGCTACAGAAACTAGTGTGACTTAATTAGAAAGGTAAGTTTAGTTCTATGAGCATGTATGTATAACCAGAAATAAGAACAAAGACAGCTTATGTCTTTATAAAACTGCACCATTAGAAAAATGGCTGCTTCATATTCCAAGTATGGCAAAAAACATGAAAGTTGCTTCAAAATGATTTCCAAAAGAAGCCAAAACCTATTCAGACATTTAACAAGTAAGGTTTCAATTTTTCTTATAGGAAACAGACCATTTCATTGATCCAAAAAAAGTTACCTGTTGAACAGTGCGTCGTTTCACAATTCGAACCCCTAAACAAAAAGATCGGGCATCACACCCCGTTAATGTTATCTTATTCATTCCATCTTTCGTGCATGCTGTGATCTGACAGAACAAAGAAGTCAGAAAGATAGGAGTTAGAGAAAATTTGATTGCTCGACTAGAATACAGAAAATATGCAATTTAGCATGAGAATTTTTTTTTTTTCCTTAAATTAGAAAGCAATTTTCATTGAGAATAATGAAATAAAAAAGGGTGAACAAAGATCACCACACAAACAATACAACTACAAGAAAGGCTTCCAACTTGGCAAAATGTTGCAATTTAGCATGAGAACTTACAATTGGGCCATCATCACGACCATTAGCCCCTAAGAGTTGAGAGCCGGGCCTATTAATGGCACGAACGGCCAAACCTGTTAATCCATTAAAATTTGTTATTCAAGACTAAACGAACTGTCCCATTGCATAGTAGAGATCCTCTATCATACACAGCATTAAACACAGACCTAATTAATAACAAACTTACAAATATGCTCGATAAATACAGTTGCAAAACTGACAATTATAGTTTTGGTACATAAAGAGATAAATGCAAATGCAAAACTAGAGATTATGGCGCCATTTGATAATGTTTTTTCTTTGCTTATTCTTGTTTATTCAAAAAATAAAAACAACAATGTGTTTGATTACTATTTTTTGTTTCTTGCTCTTTTGTTTCCTTTTTTCCCTTTTCAAAATTAAAATAGAATTTAGTTATACAATGTAAAAAAAAATATAATATAAACAAAAACATGTAAAAAAACAAACATCAAAAGCGTACAAAATCATTTTTAAAAAGAAGTCCCGATGTAAAATTAACAACAATAATAAATTGTTTCCATCCTTCAAATTAAGTCCAAATTTGATCATCCAATGTTTTGTCTCACTCAAAAGAATCGACTTAAATGATGTTAACTCAAATCCAACTCAAAGCTCTGTAAACATTGTTGTAAAATATTTAAGTGAGGATAAGTGCTTGTTTTAGAGAGCAGAATTTATATATTGCAAAGTCTTTTTCTTTTTTTTTTTTTTGTGACATATTGGTGGTCGTGGTTGCGGTCGGCATTTTTTTGTGACATATTGGTGGTCGTGGTTGCGGTCGGCATTGGTTTTAGCCCAATATTGACGCTGACCGACCGATGATTGCCTCTAGAGAGCAAAGGCAATTACTGTGCATTCACATGCTAACAAACCAAAGACCAGTTTGTATATTATTGGTAGTTCCTGATTTTTTTTTTTTTTTTTTTTTTTTGAAACACATAGTAGTTTCTGATATTCAACCCTAGATTTAGAAATAATTTCAAATTTTGAAAACCAGAAACAAGATTGATTATCAAACAAGTTTGTTTCTAAAAATATTAAAAACAGATCCAAATAACAGAATAACATTATCAAAGAGGCCCTATAGTTTTGATACATAAAGCAACAAATTAATAACAAACCATTAATTTTCTTTTAAAAAAATATCATACCATTAATTTGTAAATCTGCATATTGGGGCCATTGCATCCTGAATGGAACTTTATCATTCAAAAGCATACACCAGGCCTAGCATAATCAAGACATACTTAGTTCAAGAAAACAATCGGTTTACAGAGAGAGATTCACCATATGATGCACGAACCAACCTGCACATCGTATTCCTGTTTAGAAAGTAGGTCCTTATCTGCCCTTGTGAGTTGAAAGGTTCTATCCACACTTTGCATCGGATTTGTACTGCAAATTTGTACAAGAGGTCCATCATGCGAAATACAGAAAATCATTTTATACATGCTATGGAATGTGAGGAAGAGTGTAACATAAAAACTCAAATCCTGAGCAGTAACTACTGTTAGAACGAAGCCAAAATTAGTTATTTAACTTCAATTAGGGCTGCTTTAACAATCTAGGAAATTGAGGGCTTGGGAGGCAATGCTAGCAAACCCATCGAAATTTTGTCCTATAGCTTCTAAGACTGATCTCGTCAAATATTGTAAAGCTAAACCATCATGGGTTAGCATAGTGGTAAAAAAGGAGACAAAATCTCAATAAATGACTAAGAGGTCATGTGTTCAATCCATGGTGGCCACCTACCTAGGAATTAATTTCCTACGAGTTTCCTGAACAACCAAATGTTTGTAGGGTTGGCAAGTTGTTCCATGAGAGCAGTTGAGGGGTGTGAAAGCAGGCACGGAAACTCGCGAATATCAAGAAAAAATCGACGACTAACCTCTATACCCTTTTCTTAGGAGAATAACCTTTGGATGAGAGTGATTATTATTAGACCAACGCTCAATTTTTCATATGAAAGCCTCCAGAAACCTTCCACCAACCATTAAAGTCGTGGTATGAAAAATCTTAATATGAACTTTAGACTGGAAATAATCTTCTAAGGTGTGATCTATCAAATGAGTCAATGACATACCACCAAAATGATGTTAAAATTCAAACCTATACTTCTTTTTATTTTCTTATCTTACCCAGAGAGAATGCATCTTGGTCTCAAGAGATGAGAGAAGATCACTTACCATTTCCCAAAAAACCCTCCCACCTTTTTAATCGATGTTGGCAACAACTATCACAGGCTTTCTCCCTCCTATGGAAGCCCACGCAGAGCATTTAAAAATTCATCCAAAAAATTATCAAGAGTTGGATAAGCTAATGACACCAAAATCATCCTTAAATTTCTTCCTAAGTGAGTGAATGCAAAGTTTTCATAATTCAATCATAGCACATTCAAACCAACAAGGAAAAAAAACTCAAATAGGAACAAGTTGATTACTTCCCATCACTTCCATAAAAATCATAAAATTTTCACCCAACTACTGTAGAAGATTTTCTATATGCAACGACTCTTCATATTCACAGAGATGTGGAGATCTAAAAAGTAATGAACAAAACTGAAAGAATGTCCGAATCTGACAACCATCAGGGGGCAGCGACGGCACAACTAGGGTTAGGTCCAGTGACGACTGACGACAGTAGCTAGGGCCCTAGGATTGAGTCCACTACAACTAGGGTATGGAGGCATTCTTGGATTTAACTTCTTGGCAAGGATTTTATAACCTGTATAGATAATCCAAAGAGGATAACTATAAAAGTCTTATTCATGTTAACCAATTTTCTTCTCCTTTTTTATTAAAGTATTCCAAGAATTTTTCCCTGACAGCATCATTAAAAACAGACCAATGAAATCTGGGTTTAATTCCCAGAAAGAAGGTGGATAAAAAAGATAATAATTTTAGACTTATCAAACTTATGTCTTCACTCGGAAAGGTTATCTCAGAGGTTTGAATGCTTAAGAAAAGTTCTCCCTCCAACAATTAACAACTCTCAATTGGCCTTTGTGAAGGAAGACATGTTAGATGTGATTCTCATTGTGGAACAGTTGGACGATGACAATATTTTGAGTAAGAAAAGAGGGTTCGTACAGGTATCAAATGGATAAAACAAATTGTAGATCAAAGAGATTGCACTTCTTAGCAATAGAGTTAACCCTCTCCAGCATTTGATCCTTTATCCATTCGTTTAAGTTTCTTCCAACTCTTAAAACGTCAATATGATCTACACTCTTTTGAAAAGAAACAAGACAATTTCATTGACATAATGAATGTGCAAAAAATGGAGAGGATAACCTCAATCCATGGCTAAGTGAAATTACAAGAAAGGTTCGAAATTAGTCCATAAATCATAAATTGAATAATTACATAAGACACTATAAAGTCAACACCAGAGGTGGCAACAGAAAGATTTTTAAGCTTAAGCTAATAAATTGTATCCACGCATAGATAAAATCGGTGCTTTTGGGTTTCCTTTTCTTTTCAAGAGGTGGGATACAGAATATCTTGAATCAGAAGTCAATAAATATGAACTCACCCATCCGTTGGAATGTTTGTGGACATCGTGGTTATCAGCTTTACAGGAAACAGAGGATGTGCAACTGAAACCCAAAAACTGTATTAAAAAATTGTTAGAAAATACACCATGAAAAAAGAAAACAAAGTAACATCAGTTATTTAAAACTTGTTAGAAAATTAAAAGGATCAATCTGGGCACCCCAAAATATTAAACTCATAGCTTGGTTGATCAAACTAAAATCAAGAGATCCCTTAACCAAGAAACATGAAATCAATTTGTTAATTTGGATCATTCCAAAGATTCACAAATTCATCAAAAGAAATATGCATCATTCAAGAAATAACAAACAAAAACTAAGTCTTTCCAGTAAATAATTTGATATATACATGTGAATATTAACAAAGCTAGAAAGGGCTAAATCTCATTCATAGTCATAGTCGGTAGAATATGATATATCAACAGACTTTCCTGCAAGCACAGGTCCCTACTTAAAACGGTTATAATAGCTTTAAAGAACATACAGGTTATGTAGCTGCTCAAATCCTAATTAGACTGGTATTATACAATCACTTCCTTCGCTGAAGTATCTTAGTATTTCATTGCCAAACATTTCTGCTTTCTCTACCGTCAAATTGTATCCAATGTTATAAAAAAAAAAGATGATTCGGGATATGTCTCGGAATGAAGGAAAAATGATTCAACTCGTAGTTATGAATTGTAAATTTCATGTATCTCACGGTTCAAGTTTCTCAATCGTGTGAATCGTGCTAAATCGGAACGTTCTGATTCACTTTTCAAAAAATAATAACCATTTTCGAATTGCATCAAACCAGAGAAAATGGGTACTTTCCAGAACCGTGTTCTCCTCTTCAAGTTGAATGATGAGTTATGGATGAAGAATATGGGTTTTCTGGAGGAAGAAGGTTCTGATTTTTAAGGTTGAAGAAAAATGGACTGATGGAAAATTTGAGTTTTACTAATCTGCGTCTCTTCAAGTTGTATCACGCCAGACAGAAGAAGTCTGATTTTTGGACGTTGATTGAAGATGTACTGATGGAAAACGAAGAGACTAGAGAGAGAGACTTTTCATTTTCCTATTTTTTTAAAAAGAATAATATAGACTTGTCACTTTTTTAAATAATAAAAACAAGTGATTTCCAAGGCATTAACTCTATTCTATCTCCACGTGCCTTTCCATTATTTTTTAATTTTTTAACATAAAACGGACTGTTCATATTCTTTCCCACTTTTTTAAATGAAGATTTCATATTTCTATTAATATGCTATCTACCTAATTAAAACTTACGATACACAATACTCTAAAATTAAATTTCGATACACGTACCGTTTCATGATTTAACAACCTTGTTTATATAAATGACCTAAGCTACTAATACTTTTTCTTCTCTATGTAGATAAAGATAAACAAGCCCAAATATATCAAACCATATGAAGAAGATACGTTCAAACAAACACTATACTTCACAGGCCACCCCTGCACAAATCACAAATCCATACGGACAAGCACATGCAAAGGACAAAATAAAAGAAAATAGTTATTGTGACATTAACACATGCAAACTTGATGGTACCCACGAGTTCCACAAATAAGAAAGCCTATAGACTACATTTTTTAAAAAGGAACTCTATAGTCTAAACAAAAGACAAAGGTAGTAGATACGTACGGGTCAGCACGATTCAGTCGACAGATCTCACAATAGAAGTGTTCAGGGTATGGTGGATTTCCCTCTGTAGGTTTCTCCGGAACTATAACACAACTAATGTGTTGCCACACTTGGCACCGTGGATCCTCACACTGCCAAAAATAAAATTAACACTTGTGAACAAAAGTACCTGATGTTTCAAGGCAGATGGAACCAAGAAAGAGATCAAAATAAATAAACATGGGAGGAACTTATGAAGAAAACTGCATAAAAGGAATGGCTCGACATACCTTAATCATTGATTCTGTTTGCAAAGCATTTCCACAAAGACACCGAACCTTTGTATCTAATTGCAAAGAATCGTCTGTTTCACCTTTTACCTGAACATTACTGCTGTCTGAGACACCCTGGCCCTTAGAAGCTAAATCCGTGGCCCCAGAAACCTGCATCTTTCTGTATAAGAAAATCATACAAGTAAGAAGATGAAACAAAGAAAAGATGACAGTTGGGCATACAAAAGGAATAAGAGAATGTGAAAAAGAAAGCACCACTTGAGATGATTACAGGAAACACCACAAGATGAGATATATTTATGAAACAGAAACAAAGAAAAGAAAGCACCACTTGAGATGAAACAAAGAAAAGATGACAGTTGGGCATACAAAAAGAATAAGAGAATGTGAAAGAAAGCACCACTTGAGATGATTACAAGAAACACCACAAGATGAGATATATTTATGAAACAGAAACTTGTGAGTGAACTTGGTGGAAATTTATAAGAACCTTAAAGAAAAATATGACACCAGAAGACAAACCTGTACGTGTCATCGACGAGTTTTGCCACTTGATCCTTTCCAACAGCATTTTTCTTTGCCCACATTTTTGATACTGAAAGAAATAATTTCAACAGATATGATTATACATAAAAGATAAGCCTTTGTCTCAAAAGATTAAAAAATACAAAAATAAAAAAGGTGAGACAAATCTTATGAAATCTGTAAACTAACTAAAACTTGAGTTCAAAGACATAAAATAATGGGGTCCTTCAATGCCAAATACCAGAATAAACCAAAAATATTCTTGCTCTAGTTAACCAAAAAGAATTGAACACGAGACCTTAATAATAATATAACAAACCCTCAACCAACTGGCTTTCCAATAGTCCCTCTCAAGACATGCAATATGAAACAATCAACATAAAAGCATTGTACATATTTTAAGACACCAACATATTCCAGAAAAGAATTATGAAACAAAATTCAATGTATTAAGGTTTTCTCTTGGAAGAAGGGGAACATAGTGTTCAATTGTACAGCTTAAGTATGGGTTATAAACAAGAAGATTATCAAAATTTATAAATCATACCTTGTTCATCAGAAAGAATGTCTAGTATTCGCTGAACAAGGTCCTACAAAAACATGCCAAACAATCACTACAACATGTCTCATATTGCAACTTGTATCAAAAGGAAGGAATTGGAAGGAATATATATCAAGGCGCAACTCGTTTGATAATCATGGAATCATATTTTGGTTGAACTTTTCCACTCTATATTCTTTGGCAAAAGAATTTATAGTAAGTGTGACAAAAGAGTGAAAGGATATCGAATTCTCCATAAAATAAAAGAATTATCGGAAGGATTTCGATTTCCAATTGGCTAGCAAGCCTTGCAAACCTTCCACCCAAAATACCCACACCACATCCCCCAGAAATTTACAGTAAGAGAAGTCAGTGTGTGACAAAAGAGTGAAAGCCTTTTAGTGTGCCTTGCCCCTAGGCTCCAGAGGGCCATCGGCTTAGTGCACCATGGAAATTTAAAACACTGGTGCCAAGAGCCGAAGACCATAATGATCAAGCCAGTTTTTTTTTTCTTTTCTTTTCTTTTGAAGGGCATTAGACCCTACATGCGCCAAGGAGAATAGGGAAGTGACCCAAAAAATTTCTTTCATATTTCTGGAGTGTATTTTGTGAACCAGGCACTGATGCAAACAAAAACAATCAATGAAAACAAAAACAAGTTGCTCTCTCATACTGAACCTCCATTTTACAGGCGAATCTCATTGAGAGAAAGCTCTGGGACAAGCTTGTTAAACTTTTTCATACGTCTTGTGCTAGCAGGTAAACTTCATTAGGGAAAAAAACGAACGTGAGAACTTTTCATCGATAAAACGAAAAGCCACAATGGTAGTTAATGCAACTTACAAAGAAGAAACCCAACTAAAGGCCAACTATCCAAAAGGTATCTAAACCTTCTATCATAAGAAAATAAAATAAAAGATCAAAATAATCATTAATCGTTTGATGTTTACAATAAAATCAATCAGAACAAATAAAAGTGCACACCCCCAGTGACTTTGAAAACCCCATCCACGCCACTTAATAAACTATAGCCCAAAACATAAAATATAATAAATTCTTCTAACTACATTGGACTTCCCACTAATACACTTGGGACTGTGACAACTGCCTGATAGGTCACGAATGCCTAATGAGTCGCACAACTCTTGTCAAGACTCCCTTCTCCCAGAAGGTGAGACTGTCCTACTAACATACAAACCCCAAGAGGAAGAATTTTCCTCAAAAATAATCTTATAGAGGCATTCATAGATTTCAGATTTGTAGTTCATTAGGAGTTCAAACTCATCATAAGGCCTTAGCAACATAAAGGGAATCAAGATGAGATGAGCAAGTGAATTCTGCTGGCAGAAACCCAAGATAATCTTTTTGGACTTTAATAACATTTCCCATACATTCAGATAAGTTCAATTAAAGGATTTATGGTACAATAAACCAAATCCTCACATGCATCACCAGAAGGATAGCAAAGCCTCCTTCCACAAGTTCAAGGGAAGAGAGTATGAAATTTAAATCCAGCCACATTTGGGAATAACAGAGATTCACTCAAGGACCTCTTAATCACATTCTTTGAATTTAATATAAGAGCCCACTAAGAAGACACGCTCCAGTTGCCATAAGGATTCTAGTCATATGAAAACACCTCTACCAAGGTCCTAGACAAAACCAATGTTTCCCCTCAGTAACCTCAACATTCTGTATAAAGAATACAGCTTTCACAAATCACCAAACAGTGCTTTAAAAAATTGTGCCTTGCCAAAAAGGCTCCCTCACAACCTCACCTTCTTTTTTTTAATTAAAAAAGAAAGAAAAAAAGAATATAAATAGATGAAGAAATATCCAAAATCCACCGTTTCTCTAAAGCTAAACAAACTTTTACAAAAGCATGGTCAATAATCCTACATTTTTTCATAAATAAAAATTTATTTACATTTTTCAATCATACACCTCAAAAAGCTTATATGCTCTTTTTTTCTTTTTCTTTTTTTTTTTTTTTTTGTTCAGTGACGTCGAGACTCCAGCAAAAACGAATTGTGTTCATGTAGCATGCTGAGCAAAGAGTTGAAAAAAACCAAAAAACATCATCAGACCTTTCTAAATCAGGTACAATTATCTAAATGCACCACTATACAATTTGAATGAAACATGTTCAAGATAATGATGCCGAAACCAACAATTAGGGCTCTTTTCTTGTAACACCTTGTTTTTTGTCTTTTGAACCTTTGTATTGATTGACCTAGACCTTATTTAACTTCTTGTGTATTACTTCACATTTCTCTGAAAAACACACCATTTCTTTCCAAAATAAGAAGGAAAAAAATAATAGTCAGCATTCAGACAATTCACCTGCTTCTTTCCTTGCTTTGAGAGACCTAGTTGAGTGAGAATATCCTTGAGCTCTTTTATTCGAAAATAAGCCAATTTATCCTACAAGTAAAAATGCAAAAACCATGATCAGAATTGAAATCGGTAGTCATAAAATTACTTCAAAGGATCCAGATTGATTTAATAAAATCTGAGCAAGGGCAGAAAAAGATATACTCTGTCTAACCAAAGCAAAAACCATCTAAAATCCAATTTAATAATTAATGCTAATTTTGGAGTTTCACAAATGATGAATTAGAAGTTTAAAATTCAAGTAGAAGATAAACCAGCAAATAGAAAATGGCAAATGGCAGATGAAACTTAAGAGTCAAAATAGATGGAACAATCAGCAGAAGCACATTCGTTTTTTAGACTGCAAAACTAAATGGTAAGGATATTGCACCAACAAGAAACTAAGTCAAACATAAAATACTTCATAGTTAACAAATAAGACAAATGGAAGGGACTTTAATTCATTCCTAGAAATCATCTCAAAAGCATACAAAAAATGTATCCAAGGCAAGGTGCTTCAGAAAATAGCCAATTTGAAGATAAACAAGTATAATATTGAATACCATCATCCTGTTTCAGAAAGGAAAATATAAGAGATAGCATGAAATACTTCCGCTACTAGAGCATCATTATCGAAATTTTTTATGGGTGGATATAAAAACCAGGACTAAAATCATAAACATGTGTTCAATCTTATACTATACAAGAATAAAGTATTGTTCTAGATGAGTTTCATTCAGTTAAGTCAAAACTAGACGTCTTCTCTCCTTAACTTTGCAATCCTATACTGCGTCGAAACATAAATTAACCTGATAATATGATTTAGATAAATTAGTTAAACAGTTGGATGGTGTGGTACTACGAATACCTATTCAAACTACAGAAACCCTTCCATTTGCTCAATTGGCTAAATCCTGCTACATCTAATTTTTTTCTTCATATGAAAACAAAAGTCCTGCTGACTATCTATGATCTCTAAGTTCAAGACTCGAGGCCATTGTCTAGTCAACAATAATTTACATCTGAACATTACTATTTGATAGTAAACAACTAGTTCAACAGTAATACATGAAAGAAGTGAGAGCTTGAGAGACGCAATCACTCAAAAGGCTAGCCACTTGATTGAATTCAAGGAGATTTTAACACTGTTCAACAATCACAGTAAACATCCAGAGTGTAATTAGAAACTTGTAACAAACAAGCTCTAAATTAAACTTGAGATATCCTGATCATCTCAAGCTAACAAAGAAAAAAAAAAGGTAACTAAACCAGAGAAGCAAATCTCCTACGTATTTAGCTACACAGCATTTCATTTCACAAGTCAAATCCACATTAACCTTAGATTACAGCAACAAAATCCTAGAGCAAGCCAAGTGAAGAGACAAATAAGTATCCCATAATTCAAATGAAAAAGAACATGCACTGAAATCACAAATTGAACTCAAACCCAACATTAAAAAGTACCTTGCAATTAGCAACCAAGTCCATCCCTTCCAAGCAACAACTCACCAAATCCCTAACGATGGTATGCCAAAAAAGCACGATTTTAACAGTAGCCCAACACACAACACCAACGCATGGTCCTGAAAACTGCGATTGATCTCATAAAAACAACCAAATAGTAAAACAAAAACAAAATCAGATTCACATACAAGAAAATCAAGCAAAAATTAATCAAGAAAAAACAAACCACCAATTGAACAACAGATGGCATATAAACAGATTACAAAATTTACCTAAAAGAAATTTTGGATTTGTACAAAGTGGAAGATGAATTGCAAACGGTATATCGATGAACGGAGAGGTTCGGGTCGCCCACGCCGACTTCCCCACTCGACCCTGTCCTTTAGCGCTAGTGTTTCTTTTTGACCGAAAACCCAACCAGAACAAATCCCCTCCAATTACAAAGTTCGGACTCATCGCCGATTATCCATTCCGGTTTTTGAACGGAGAACATGTCCGGGCTGCAATACCCTGTACTCGTGTGTAATTTTTCACTACGTTAATTTTTTTCTCTCATTTCTTAATTCTTATAATTATTTAATTCGACGGTTCAGATTTGAAGATGGGGGTGGAGCTGATGAATCTGATTGTGACACCTCATCACATTTCTATAGATGTTGTACCCACGATATTTCCCCGAAAATTAGATAGGTATCGGATGAAAAACCAGCCGGGCAGACATTTTCGAGTCAATTAATTGCTTTTTATATAATGTAATCTTTTTTTATGAAATATACATTACACAAAAATAATAATAATAATAATAATAATGACCATTTATCTTTAATTTTTACCATGGTAAATAATTTAGGGTTGTCCTAGGGTTTGTGGTTAATTGGATTTTTTACTGTAGTTTTGAAAAAAAAAATTAGGACAAACGGGTCCTTTTGAAACAAATTAGGTGAATAGGTAACCCTAATTTTTTTTTTTCTATGGCCGTTGTTTTAAGGGATAACAATTCTTCTTTTTCTTTTTAATTTTGTTTAGCCAAATTTATTTTAATTTATAAAGACTAAATTTATATTATAAATTTATGATAATAGATGTCTTATTATCAATTATGTTTGGTGTCATTTTGACGAGTTTCGTCTTCTTACTCTCTCATCTACATTGTCAAATGTCTTGAATAGTCTGACGAGTTTCGTCTTCTTACTCTCTCATCTACATTGTCAAATGTCTTGAATAGTCTGTCTAATCCTTACACATCTACAACCACATGTCTTGAATGTGTCAACCCTAATGGTCATGTAATCCACCACATGCTTGTCAAGTTGTCGATAAATAATGGCATGTGGTGGATGTTGGAAGAAACAAACATTTGGAGAAAATCCAAAGAAAGTGGAGGATTCCATAATTTTTGTATTTTGTTATATTTATTTTATTTATTTTAATATTATATTTTATCGATATTTGTTTCTGTAATGTTTCATTTTTACAACACTTTAGATAAATTTTGTTATTTTTTTAGTTTGCATTTTTCAGCTCATTTTTTAAATTTCGATAACTTTTTACCTGTCAAATTCATTTTTTTAAAAAACTTTTTGTTTGATTATTGTTAACCTTTAGATGTGAATACTTTTTTTAATTATACATTAATAAAGTCAAGTCAATTTGACAAAATTTTGAAATTCATATTTATTATTTTGAGTTTATTTAGTTTATATCAGTTTGATTAATTAATGTTTTTAATGATTTAGGGGCTAAAATGGCTAATCAATTATAAGTAATTCAAATATAAATTACACACTTCTATGATTATGGACTAAAACAACATTATTTTTATCCATGATATATTGAATTAAGTGGAACATAAATTGAATTACTTGACTACAACTACAATTATTTGAGGAAATGCATCGAGATCAGTTTACCGTTTTCCTTCTCTCAATTAGGTCAAGGTAAACTAAATAAATTAACATATAATATTATAAACTATCATAAAAAATGAACCAGTCAAACTAACATAAATTAAATAAACTCAAAATAATAAATATGACATGAAACGTCACAGAAAAAAAAAACTAATTTTGAAATTTTGTAAAAAAAAAGAATTTGATAAACAAAGTATTATCCAAATTTTGAAAAAAAAAACAAGGGGAAAAAATAAGAAAAAATGTAATAAAAACAATTCAAAAACGAGTTTTTTCTTTTAACATTTTAACTAAATTTAGTTTTTATAAATTGAAATAAATTTGGTTGAGAAAATATAATTTATATAAAGAAAGCATTAAAAAAAAAAGTAAGATATATTTGGAAATAAATAAGAAAAAATGGATATAAAACAAAATTTAAAAGAAAAAAAAAATGTTCTTCCTTAAAAAACGGTCAGAAGAAAAAACAAAAATAAAAAATCGGCTAAAAGACAAAAAAAAATATCCTATTTACCTGATTTGTTTCAAAAGGTCCTTTTTCCTTTAATTCTTTTTAAAAACTTCATTATAAATCCAATTAACCCTAGGGTTCGAGAAGGTAGAATTGGTCTTAGTTTGGTATACAAAGGGTAGATTCATTTGTTGGGGGATACAATAAAATTTTATAAATAATTTACGAGTGCGTTGATTCAAAAAGTTTGGAAGAAGTAGAGAAGTGAGGAGTTATAAACTCCCCTCCTTGT
The DNA here is from genome assembly GCA_037974625.1 of Cucumis cinereus. Taxonomy (NCBI): domain Eukaryota; kingdom Viridiplantae; phylum Streptophyta; class Magnoliopsida; order Cucurbitales; family Cucurbitaceae; genus Cucumis; species Cucumis cinereus. Next base: position 2,106,775 of record JBBPDJ010000004.1, read on the forward strand.
TTGTTTTGTCCGATGAGAGTTTGTAGGTCTCACTACAAAAAAAATATCAATTTTAGGTCTTATCAACTCCGTTGCCTTAAGAGTTTTAAACTTACTCCTTACTTTTCATTGTTTCATTATTTACTCCAAATACACTCTAAAGGGGTGTTTGGGGGTAAGAAGTGAGTTATTATAGTCATAGATTATTGTAGTTGAGTTATAATAGTTTGTGTTTGGAGGGTAGATTATTTAGTTTGAGTTATAATAGTATGTGTTTGTGGTGTATATTATTATAGTTTGAGAAGAAAATAGTGAACACCCTAGCAAATAATTAAAAAATGATGAATGTCAAATAGTAAATACGGTAGCAAATTGAGGATTTTGAAGTAGTGTTTACTGTAGTTAATTGGAGATTTTTAAATAGTATTTACTGTAGCTAGAGAGGTTATTATAATTCGGCATAACCCTTATCCCAAACGTCCCCTAGATGTTTGAAATGAAGGTATAAAATAAGTTTGTTTAGAATAAACATTTGAAATTAACATTTTTTAAAAATAATTTAATATAATTCTTTGAATGATTTTAATGGTCATATAATTCTTAAAATTACTAAAATTCATCAAAAGTCATCTATATCACTTCCATTACGTTGTTGTGACATTCTAACGTTCATTTCTACCGACTTTGATGACTATTATTTTAAATTATCAGTTCATGGTATTTTATAGTTGTCATTGATAGTTATTTGACATTAATAAAAACATTTTTAGTATATAATAAATGTACTAGATTTAACCCATTTGCTATCCGAAGGTATTTGAATGAAAATGACTTTTTGAAAATCAATTTTTATAATCCAAACAAATCATATACCTATCTAATTTATTTTAGTTATTTTGTTGAATATAAAATAGTTTTATTAAGATTTTATTTGGGTCACTAACCATTTAGGGTTATCTATAACGGTTATTTTCATCTATGTGTTACTTGTCCAAGCATTGAAATTTGAAGTTCTACGATCGATCGTATCTTGTTTGAGCATTTTATTTTAAATTCTTTGATCTTGCTTGAAAACTTTCAAAAGAAATTGGGGTTACTTTTTTAACGGTTACGTTCTTTAATATGGAATCCTTGTAAGCATCGTCTTTTGAATTTTAGTAGAGGAGGGTTAACCTTCTTTCACAAGCAAATTTTGTCTATAATCATGGATAATGGAGATATCACTTTCTATAGAAGACGGTGAACACGTAGAAAGTAAAATTTTGTTATATTTATTAAAAACTAAAATTTTGTTATATTCGTAAATATTTTTAACGGTTTTGTCATTTAAAATTTTTTTTTTCTAAATATGTTTTTAAATCTATGTTGATATCTTGTTTACATTCACTCATCGACGTAGTTTGTTATCAAAAAATTTATCCGTATAAAACACATTTACTTTAGTTAGTTTTGTATTAATAATAAAAAAATATATCTTTTATGTGTAATGAAAGATTTCACAGTAATTGCATACATTTGAAATATTTGTGGCATAGGGTTTAGGGTTTTTTTTAAATAGGTCATAATGGTTGCATTCTGAACTTTGACGATAATGGTTCGACACATTTTCAAAAAAAAATCAACTAAAATTTTGAAAAATAAATTAAAACGCGGTTTTTAAAAACTATTGATTCATCTGTTTGTAAGGAAAGATAAAAACGTGGTAAGAAAGCAAACATAATTTTTAAAAATGAAAAATCGAAATAAAAAACAATATTCAACTAACCCTTAGAAAAAGAGTTTGAGTTAAAAGGAGTTCGTTTCGTAAACTGCAGTTCTAGTTTAGTATATTAATTTTACACTTTATTAACTCGTACGTATAGACTCACGACTTCACAACTCTTAGAATTTATACATTGACTCGTTGTCCAAACACGTCGTTGGGAGATGTTGTATGTTTAAAAAAAATCCATAAAATAAAACAAAATTAATGACCATGCCATAAATTTCCAAGTAGATGTAAGACAATGGAATTTGTCTCCTTTTATGCATATATAGCATTTAATAAATTTTATGGAGTATAAATTAACATTTTCATTTAATCTTTATAAAATGGTTTGTTTGTTGCTACATTGAATCTAGCTCAACGTTAGTCAACAAAGTCTTCCTTCGTAAAACCCTAAACCCTAAATTGAAGGAAAATTATTTTAAATGACGAAATTTCAAAAAATATTTACAAAATATCATAATGATAAATCTAGATAGACACAGATAGATATCAGATAGATTGTGATATTTTGATTCATTCTGCTATATTTGAAAGTGACCCTAAATTGAACTTATATAAAAGATTTGTTTATATTAATTTAAATTAATATACTTTTTTTATTATTTTATTTGTTAATTAATTTTCTCAACAAATAATATACATTAATGTAAAATTTTTTATAAAATAAATATTAATTTGAATTTGAATTTGAATGTTTTCTAAAAAAATAAAAATAATTACTATTACGTCGTAGTTGTCCTTAAACACAAAAACTATAAAAATTCATGTTTTAAGAGAGCATTCGAAGCACGGAAAGAAAAAAAGGTTAACTTATAATTTTACATAAATATATAACAGAAACAAACTATTTAAATTTATTGTTTATTATTGGATTTATCATAAACATTTCACTAGATGTTACATATGCTCAAATATGGCAGTACACCCAATTTAACTATAAGTTACAATATTCATTTAAGTGACTTTTCTCTCAACGTATGTTTTAATAGTCTTACGTTGACCGTTTAAAGAAAATTTGTTTTACAAACTCTTCGGACTAAACAATGAGTGAAGTTCACAATTCCCTACTTCACGACTCTTAGCTCCAAACTTCTTGAGCAAAACACATAAAACGCACCCTAAAATATTTACTATAGTTTAAGGAAGGTTTTGATACTCTTAAATACTAATTGGCCTGAAAATGACACCCATGTTTACCATATATGATTTTTATGCATATCAAATATTGCCGTACTTAAAAAACATTACTTTTACGAGGGTCCAAACAATCATGAAATAATATAACATGTTTTCGTAAAAGAAACCTATTATTCATCATTAGTTTAAAAAAATTATTTTAAACGAGTTGAAAATGTCTACAAATATAGCAAAATATCACAGATCATTTGCAATAGGTATAAACTGTAACTCTTTTGTTCATTCTGCTATATTGAAAACACCATGATTTTAATTTAACATATTTTTAGAAAAAACAGATTATTCATCCATTTGTCTATAATCACTTTTTAATCTCCCCTCATCTATTTTTAAAAATCTGGCTTTGTTCTTCCACAAAACTTTAAGAAATTCAATCCTATGAGTTCAAACAAATAATAATAATAATAATAATAAAACCAATCTTATGACTCCATTTCTTAATTCATTTCACCAAAATTTGATTAATTCTTCCATTTTTGACAACTAATTTTCTTTTTTTAATCAAATAATCTAGATTAAACAAAATAACTTGCAAATTAAACAATATTAAACAATTAACTTATTATAAAATACAATATTATTAAAAAAATAATATGCAAATCACACTAACTTAGGAGTATTTTACTAAACACCAAACACGAATTTGTTTTCACATTTAAAATTGAAATTGATCTATTTTTCTAAAAAAAATGTTTTAATTTAGTAACCACTAATATGACAAAAATATCAATTTATACGTTGTATAAGTATTGATTTAAAATTTAAAATAATAATTATATCAAATTTAAATAGGTTTGAACTATGTAAGCATATTGAATTGCACGATTCATTATGTTCTGAAAAAACATCGTATGCAACTTATAATTGTATCAATTAAATCTATAAACTTTTATAAATGAATCAATTTAAATTTTAAGACAAATTTTTCTGTAAAAATCTTCCATGCATCTACTCTAATCGACCAGTTTGTAAAACTAACATTTGAAAAAGTCTAGACACATTTAATGAATTATGTATAAATAATTTTTTGATGTAATTATAACAAAAGATCCAAATTGATTAACTTCTGAAAATTTAAAGGTTCAATTGATTTAAATTCAAATTATATGTTTCGTACGATACTGATTGAATGAAATTTAAAAGAGGGTATAAAATTATATTTATAAACTTATGAAAGTTGATTAAATTGATATAATTATTAGTTTACAATTTTAATTAATACAACTTGAAAAGAATTGATATTTGTCAAAATTATTGTGAACGATTTATTAAAAAAGAAAAAAAATATATAAAAATCAAAATGAGAAATTGATGAAAATAAAGATGAAAGTACGGAAATACCCTACCTACCATTTAAACACGCGTTTAATCAAATCCGATTCCGGGAATTCTTTTTCCTTTTTTTCGGACAAGAAAAGGGAAATTTGGCTTAGTAAAGCAGGGTGCGAATTCCGAAACTACCCCGGTCGACGTGGAATTATCAGAGCCGTACAATTGGCATATTATTCACCGGAAGGGTATGAGAGAGAATTAACTCCATATGTTGATTAATTTATTACGGCTGCATTTAAAGAAAGCTTTCTTCACAATGTCACATTACTTTCGGATTACGAAATTACTCAACCCAAAATAATAATAATGATAATAATAATAATAATAATAATAATAATAATAATAATAAAAATAAACAAATAAATAAATAAAATTGTCGGCAAGGTAAAAACAACTTTTCCTTTTACGATGATATTAAACTTTGATCGACGTTTTAGAGTATTTTATTGATAGTTTTAGGTTTTAAGAAAATCTATTTCGATACAACGAGTAGTGGATCGATATTTTAATTTATCATAAAATTTTCAAGTAATTTAGAAAGGATATGTCAAAATAGCGTTTAAGTGAATATAATATAAATAACAAATAAGTTAAGTTGTTAAAAAAGTAAATTGATACAAAATCGTGTATTAAATTAGTTGGACTTCTTAATACTTTTTTTTTTTTTTTTTTTGTGAAAGGTGCTTAAATTAGTTGAACTATAAAGGTTGGGACATACACAAATGTGTTTGCTATTACTTATATTTCATTGGAGGGCATTTGAGACAATTGATAAAAGTGTTGAACCGTGAAATTAATTTAATTTAGTCATGGGCCTCATAGATTCTTTGGCCAAACAAAGAGTTGAGTTAACGATCCCTTAACTTCAACTCTTAGGATCAAACACTTTCACCAACGTAAGTTTGAGTTGGTTTGGTAAAATTTATCAACTGAAACTTTAACTCACCAACTTGAGTTGACGAACGGGTTGACAACTCTCCCTCCCTCAAATATTTCCACACACTCATTGATTAGTGCTACGATCCACTTTGAAAACAATCATTGCCTCACTCCAGCAACATGTATGGAGACCGACTTTGGCCATATAACCTTTGATGAAGAGCACCTCCACCGATGGCCACCTCTGTAATCATGCCTGGATAGTCACCTACAACTAACAACTCGCTCTAATGACCTTTGATGATGAACTCCAATCATCGACTTCGTCAATCATCTCCAACGTCTAATTCTAACGCCCAACTTGATTGATCATGTATTTTTTTTTCTAAAAAAAACTTGATTAATCATATAGTTTTTTTTTTAAGACTTGTTCGGTGGAAATGTGTTTTTAAATATAGAATTGGTATTATTTTCGTAGTATTTAAATATAGTAATTTGACATTAATAAAAATATTTGAGTATAGCCAAATAAACCAAAAAACATTTTTGAGAAAATGTAACCAAACATTTTTTAGCTATTTTCTATGCACAATCAACACACAATCATCTTTGATTTTCAAACATTTTCATTTTATTTTCAAGATTTTTATGCTCAGATATTTATAAAATCTTAAACTAAACGTCCTTTTAATCATTTTTAAGGAAATTTTTTGAGAATTGAATCAGGGAAGCGTGTAATTCATATTTTATTCGAACTTGAAATAACAATAAAATAATAAAAATTAGGTGAGTGTTATCTAAAAAATGAATTAAAGGGAATATTCGAAGATTTAATAAATGATTCATGGAATATTCTTCTTGTTTAATTTATTTCTTTAAATTTGGTTTTTGTTATGTTCAAAATTTAAAAAGAACAAAATAATTATAGAAAAGATATTTATAGTTTATGAGTAATTATTGCAATTTTTTTTCTCTTTGAGGACCAATTTGCAAAGTATATACTTTTGCTTGATTATCAAATCAAAAGTTGAGAGTGCAAACTAACGGCGTTTTCATTTATATAGTTGGTCAATGACTTGCTTTTGCACTTCTCTTTTAAAGGACTCTACCTGCTAAAAACTAAAAATTAAAAGATAATAATAATAATGAAAAAAGACTTATTAAGTCAAAATAATTAGGTAGGATAGGAGTGAAATTGAGCTGGCTTCCCGATAATTGATATGGCCTTCCATCTTAGAGGCGAGAAGTTTGAACCTAAATATTTTTACAACAGTATCAATAACGATAACAAAGTTTTCACGTAATTTTCAACCACAATTGAATAGTTTGTAAGTGGCTCCATATCTACTTTTCATATTACATTTTCAGTGGGATAAACGCGATCTTAGTTTATTTTGGTTATTGAGGTTCCATAACATACATATTTGATTTCAAGGTTTCGATTTTATTTCTATTTGATCTCTACAGTTTGAAATTGATTTCAAAACGATATTTAAACTTTGGATGTTGTATCAATTAAAAGTTTGAACTAATAATTTTAATTGATACAACCTCCAAAATTTAAGGGTATAAAAGGATATATCTCCCATGATTTGAACCGACCAAACATCAAATTATTAATTATATTTTATTTAATAATTATGATGTAATTTTAATATTTTTCTAGTTTTATCTTTTTTTAATGACATTCAAGTAGGGTTAATTTAGTCTTTTTCATGATGGATTAAGATTTTTATTGGAAAGATTATTTAAGCCTTGCTATTGGGTTGTGAAGGAAGTTTTTGGCACATTGAATTTGGAATGAGATTTCCTATGAGTTGATGACGGAGACTCATCACCAACTTTTGCAATTCTTGATCTAAGGTTGCATGCTTGAGCATTCCGGTAAATTTGATTATCTTGCTTGTGGAGTATTCAAACCTTGAGTCTTGCTCTTGGTCTTCGATCAAAAGGTAATCAAATTCTAGTCCCTCCCTTTGGATTGTTGTCAAATTGACTTGGGGGATTTAGAGTTTGATATTAGGGATTCACCAATCGGGTTTCTAATTTTCAAATTCTAGAGTTTTCATATCATCCCACCCTAACAAAAGAAAATGAAACTCTTTACCAAAATCTTATAGAACAACAAAGTCAAATCCAACAATATTTTAACTATCATGTCATCATTGTGCTGTATCAAGTAGCGGTCAACTGTACTTTAGAACAGTTTACATACTAATTTCAAACTTCATTTGAAAGGTTCGTAAATTTTAGACTACAAAGAGCCTAAAAAAAATTATCCCAACACATAAAAGACTCCTTTAACTCTTGAAGTTGAATCACGCTTAGAATAAGTTCTTTGGAATAGAAATATTCTTCCAACAATCCAACTTCAAGAACATCCATGCGCTCCGGCTTCCATACACCAAACGTATACATTCAATTAAGAAAGAATTAGAGGATCAAATAATAGAGATAGAATCATATTCACATAAAACGACATAGACACAATTTCAACTATGTGATACACTTTTCTTTATAAACCTATCAATTGTTAAGAAAAATTAAGTATATACACATCACTTCTATCTATTGGTTTGTATGTTTTGTTGTCAAGATTTTTTAGGTGTGTTTTTAAAATCAAAGCCAAAATTTTAAAACGAAACCAAAAAGTTTTTCAAAAGTTTGTTTTTTTATTTTGAAAATTGACTAAGAATTCAAATGTTTATATAGGAAACATACAAACACAATTTCAAAAAACTAAAACCAAATGGATCAGCCAAACAAAGTCTTAAGTTCTCGAACTCAATTGTTACTTTAACGATGGTTCGATCAAGCCAAGTTTTCAGAATGACCTTGCTTCCTTGGCCCAATTTCGAGGAAAAGAAAGGATACTTATACCAACTTTCATGAAAGGGACATTGGTGGACCAAATTTAATTTAGTATAGGTCAAAAGTTTGAAGGTGTATTGCATTGCATGTTAGCTAAAGAGAAAATATATGAGAATTATGGTAAGCTGCCATATGAGACTACTCTTTTTAAGTCAACTCTAAATTATTGAGCCCATGATTCTAATATTGATATATGCTTTCAACAACATGTCTCTCTATGTCTTCTCTTAAATAGAAACAATCCATTTTTTCTTATAAAATTAGACGACGTGACATGTATCAATTTTTACGGTTAACTTTTAATTTCATTAAATTAACTAGTAGTGTTGTAATAGTATTTTCGTGTATATATGTGATACATAAGATATGTACGAAGAAATTAACAGAGATAAAAAACAATCTTAGAGTTTTTCTTATTTCATTTTAAAAAATTTATTGAGTTAAAATTACTATTAAACACAATTTGTCATTAGAATTATAAAATTTGTTTGGTATTTTTGTGTTATTGTTCGTAGAATTATAACATTTATTTAAGTTTAAGGGTTACGGTAATGAATGAGTTTTTATTTTATTTATTTATCGTGTAAGATAAAAGATGAAGTACTATGTGTGATATAATTCACTACTGCATATACTTATTTAGTAGATATTGAAAATTTAATCTGAAGAGAGAAATTAATACGTTAAAATGAGATTCAAGCCCTCCTAAAAAAACCAAATATCTATTGTAGATCTCATCCAAGATCGACCAAAAATATTGTTTGAACGATTTTTAAAAGGAATTAGTTTTGTAAAATAAGAACTCAACCACGTTTTTTCTAGGGGTGTTAAAAAAAACCGGTAATCCGACCAACCCGGATTAGGGTTTAGGGTGTAGGTTGGGTTGTAAAATTTTTTAAAAAATATATTTCAGGTTGGATTGGGTTATAGGATTTAGTAACCCGGTTAACTCGACCAAACCGATTTTATTATATTATTATTATTATTATTATATAATGAATTTAAATGTAGACTTAAATTTTGAATGTTTTTTATTCTTATTTTGAATGAATTTGAATGTACACTTGAATTTTACATGAACTTAGGTTTAATGTATTTAAAAGTAAACATTTTAATTTACATAAAATGTTTGTTGTTTGTTTGATTATAAATTTTTTTAAAATGAATGTAACATATTTAGAGCATTTACGTAAATGTTACATTTTGTTTATTGCAAAAATTTAACTTTTTAATAAAAAATGAAAAAAATGAAAAACTAGTCAAAATTGTGAAAGAAAAAAAAACAACCCGTTTGATCCAATCCAACTCTAACTCAAAAATTAAGGATTGGATTGGACAGAACTTTTATATTTCAATTTTTGCCAACCTAAAAAGTTTGAGTTAGATCTATAATTTACCTCGACTCAATGAGACTTATGTACCCCAATAGATTTTTCTAACAATTTTCCGAATTTGGTCCGTCTCTTCCCTCCACGAGTGCACTGTTTTCACTCCCCTTCTCCACCAAAAGTTTTGGGCTTTGCATTTACGTGGTGTAATCTCTCTTTCATTTCTCTAAGTTCAGTTCCATTTGACTCTGTATTGAGCTTCTTCTTGTGTTTGTTTTCAGTGTTTAGTACAATATGAACCTCCTCCTTCGAATCCGCATTCACTTCTCAAGCAATCCCATTAAACACCTCTTTAACTCCAACCCATCAAATCCACAGCTCGTTTGTTTCAGAAGATTTTCAATTCATTCATGGTGGTTGAACAATACTGATCATTGTAACCTCACCCATTTTCTCCGTTTATCTCAAATCCAAACCTACACAGCTCCCAACCTCTCTTTTACGAAAATTTGTTTGAATTTCTACTCAAAGACGGCGGCGGCACCTTCAAGATCCTTCAGGAGGAGAGCGAGTAAGAGGTTAAAATCCAGCCTTAAACCTACACTGGACCAAACCCAATTTCAGTTGGCAGTTTCGAAAATCCCTCCAAGGTTTACCTCTGAAGAACTCTGTAATGTAATTTCTCTCCATGGAGATCCTTTAGTGTGTTTTGAGTTGTTCAATTGGGCTTCACAGCAGCCTCGTTTCAAACATGATGTTTCCTCTTATGAGATTACAATTAAGAAGCTGGGTGAGGCGAAAATGTATGAAGAAATGGATCATGTTGTGAATCAGGTGCTTGCTGTTCCTTCTATTGGTTCTGAGGCTCTTTACAATACTATGATATATTTTTTCACTGAGGCAAGGAAGTTGACTAGAGCTATCAATATATTTAAGCATATGCAGAACAATAGAAACTTGAATTGTAGGCCTTCAATTAGAACATATAATCTACTTTTTACTGCGTTCTTGAGTCGAGGTCGTAATGCTTATATAAATCATATGTATATGGAGACTATTAGATGTCTCTTCAGACAGATGGTGAATGATGATGGGATTGAACCTGATATATTTACTTTGAATTGTATGATAAAGGGCTATGTGCTTTCCCTGCATATTAATGATGCGCTTAGGATCTTTCACCAAATGGGTGTTGTGTATATCTGCTTACCAAATTCATATTCCTATGACTATTTGATTCATGGGTTATGCGCCCAAGCTCGGACGGATAATGCGAGAGAATTGTGTAATGAAATGAAGGAAAAGGGGTTTGTGCCTAGTAGTATATCATATAATTCAATTGTGAATGCTATGGCTCTCAATGGAGAGGTTGAAGATGCAGTGAATTATTTGTGGGAGATGATTGATAATAGAAGATCTCCTGATTTTATTACGTATAAGACAGTAGTGGACGAACTGTGTAGACAAGGGAGGGTAGTTGAAGCCACGAGTTTGTTGAGGGAATTGCAAGAGAAGGATCTTGTGGATGGTCATACTTATAGGAAACTTCTCTATGTGCTTGAAGATGATTATGGAAATCTAAACTGATGGCTGACCATGATTGAGCTCATGGACCGTGTGGCCTTAGAAGGCAGGACTTGCATGTGAAATTTGATGTCAGAACCACAAAGCGTCTTAGTCAGACCGAGCAGATAGAAAACCAATCTGTTTGATTTCTGTCTTCCCAATTGTTCTTGTGTATCAATTGAAGGTTTAAGTCTTACAGGTGCTATTTACTAAAAGGTTACAAACCTATGATATTTATCCAGATGCCCTGCTTCATATAGTTCTAAATTAAGAAGACTACTGGTGCATACCATTTGTGGTCACACACGGCTTATAAATGCTACAATTATTAGTCAATCAGTGAGGTTAGCTTCTTGAGACTTTTTTAATAGCTTATATGTGTTTTTCTTTTCAGTGACTTCAAAAATTTAAACGTTACTTGAAGCACTATGACTAAGTCTTTCGCATTATAATAGGTCTATTCTTATATGAGAGAGGCGTCTTTGTGGGATTTGAATGACAAGATATCTTCTCCAAAAGAAGCTTGTGAATTTCTTGTGCCTTTGTCTCATCAAGTTCAAGGTACTTTTGTAAGTTGAGTTCAGTTAACATTGGTTTTTTGCGCTTCAAGAACCAATCAAGAAATTCATCCAGGTATAGGTTGTGTTAAAGATTACTCTCTGCACAGGTGCACTGACACATGGTTGTAGTATTTTCCATGACAATAATAGGTTCAATCCCAGTCATAATGTTTAGGTTAAATTGCAAATTTGATTACCGTTTGGAGAAAGTTAGAATTTAGTCTTTATAGTTTATAATTAGAATTCCTAGGATTTTATCAAACCATATGATCGTTTATGAGGTTTTATCAAATCATAAGGACTAAATTCTAACTTTTAGAACCTTAGGGACTCATTTCCAATCTTCTTCAAACCATGTGAATCGAATTTGCAATTTAACCTAGCATTTACTGGTCCTGATCATCCTACTGAAGGGCTGTGAACTGTGAAGTATGTATCTTCATCTGCCAATGTAGGAAAAGTATAGAAACAAAAAAGTATTTATTAGAACTATATAATATCACAGGTGAAGTTTCATTTGTGGACAATAAGTTGTACATCCGATTCATTGGATAAAAAAAAATTGTATCACATAATCTTGATGGTCATTTTGGCTAGATTTGGCCACGATCACCATTATCAATCTTTACAACAATTTGGGAAGATGTTCGTCAAACCTAAGGAGGCAATCATTTGTTTCAATCTTTATCTAGAAGATTGGTGTCTAATAGAATTTCCATTCAAGAACATGAAACATTGTGAGTAAAACAAATGTATGTTTATGATTATGAGAAATTAACCTGTAAATTCAAGTTATGAATTTAAACTTTGTATTGATAGAAATAACCATGAAGCAATAAAATCTCTTATTCTTTTTAAAATGGTGACATAGGCTTTTGTGAATCAATGAAGTTTAGATATTTAATATTATAAGTAGACTATCTCTACTTTCTAGAGAGCTTTTTCTTACCAAATAAATAAGGTTAAATTATGACTTTAACTTTGAAGTTAGAATGATTTAAATTGACTACCCAAGATTTTGGGTCCAAATTAAGCAAAACAGATTTCATCCCTCCTCTCTATTCTCTCTCCCTCTCTACTTCTCTGCACAATTGGAAACAAGAAGCTGATCAAGTAAGAGAGCGAGATTTGGAGCAGATTTGTGATCGATATCGAGATTGCGAGCAAGATTAAGTGTAAATTGAGAAACTCTAGTGAATTTTGACGAAAATATTATACAACCTTATTTTAAAAAATATGGGTCATATTTCATTTCAATTCAAAATTTTGAATCATCCATACAAAATTCTCTTGAACTTTCTGCTTATGTCTGAACGGTTTTTTAACTTTAAGGTGTAGTATATAATAAGTTCTTAAACTTTAAACTTTCAATTATGTATCAAATAAATTCTTAAACTTGGATTTGAGACACAGTTGGACAAAAAGTTGAAAGTTGAAAGATATTAAACATGTTTTAAAAGTTCGATGAACGTATTAAACACTACACCTTCTATAATCCATGGATCGAATTGACATAAAAACAAACTTATAATCTAGCCAACAATAATCTTTGCATTGTTTTAGCCAATAGACCATTGGTTTATTATTAATCAGCTAGTTATATTGATATTCATTAATTTTCATGTCAAATCTAGTTAGTTATCAAAAGAATAGATTCCTAAAGATTATGAGATAGATGTCTAAATACCAAGATGGAAACCATACAATAAGATTCTCAATCTTAGCAACTATGTAAAAAGTCATTAGTTAATTATATGTATCAATTAACCTTTTTTTTCATGAACTTAACACGAATCTCCCTCAAAATCAATAAAAGCCAGTTTCAATTCTGGTGTGCTTCCTAATGATTCCTAGACCTCCAACAGCTTGAGGGTGGGCAAGTTTGCTCCAATTCACAAGATGTAGTATATGGGCATCACTGTTGCCTTTCCGAAGAAAATCTCTATAACGTTTTTCGATCATATGGGCGACTTGTGTTGGATTTTGAAAAGTGAGAGATAGTATGTAGGTAGGTTACATAATGTTGCTTGGATGAGGGTAATCCTACCGCCCCTTGAAATCTGAGAAGATGACCAACAATGAAGCTTCTTTTCGACCTTTTCAATGACTGGTTGCCAAAACATGAGAGATTTCGGCGTACCATGGAGAGGGAGCCCGAGATAAGTATTTGGCCATGAACCAATTCTGCAACCAAAGCTGTCAGCAATAGAATTTAAGTCAGCAGAAGAGAGGTTGGTACCCATAATTTCTGACTTTTTATGGTTGATGGAGAGACCCGAGCAAGACTCAAATGTATCAATAACCTTAAACAATTCTTTGATAAAAGAGTGGTCGTACTTGGAGAAAAGAATGATCAGCAAATTGGAGATGGGTGATGGATAATTTTTCCCTACCAATATCAAAGCTTTGGATGCTTCCTTCGGATTCAGCTCTGTTCATAAGCCAGCTAAGAGTGTCATCTGTCAATGATAGTGTTAAAAAGGAAAGGGGAGAGTGGGTCACCCTGCATGATTTCCTAGGAAGCTTTTGTTTTACCTCTCAGTCGACCATTAATAATGATGGAGAAGTTTGCAGACGATAGACAACCCTTAATCTATTTTGTCCATCTATACCCAAAACCTCTAGTTTGAAGAATAGAGTCAAGGAAACTTCAGCCAACAGTGTCAAAAGCCTTTTCAATGTCAAGTTTGACGACAATTCCATTTTCCCTTTCCTCGACCAATCATCAATAACTTAACATCCAAAATTTGATGGCCCTCTACAAAAGCAGATTGGTGTTCAGAAATTAAGTGTGGGAGAAGTTTCTTAAGCCTCCCAGATAGAACTCTGGCAAGAATTTTGTAGGCACTTGTGGTAAGATTTATTGGTCTGAAGTCACCAACACATTTAGCATCTATCTGCTAGGGGATGAGGGCTTATGTAAGTTTCATTGAGATTTGCATTTACAATACCATTATGATAGAAATCATGGAACAACCTTAATATATCTTCCTTAATAATCGCCCATGATCTTTTGTAGAATTCAGCGGTGAATCCATCCGGACCAGAAGACCGGTTTGTGCCAAGCACACAAATTGCACTCCAAATCTCCTGTTCAGAGAAGGGACTCTCCAAGAAGCATGAATGCTGGTCATAGAGTAGGCCAAGAAAAAATTGGTAGAGCAGCAAGGTTTGGCCTCTTGGTGTAGAGTTTTCTGTAGAAGTTGAGGAATTCTTCAACAATGTCCTTTTCAGGCAGAACACTAACACCCTCGGATGAAAATATTTCATGAATGAAATTCAGCTTCCTTGTGGCAACTATACGATGAAAGAAACGTGTATTTAGAACACCTTCCTCAAGCCAAAGTGTCTTGGACTTTTGTTTCAAGTGGACTTCCTCCTTAACCACAATAGATTGTAATTGTGCCCTTAGCTCCTTGTTTGGACTCTGTGAATAGGGAGAAAATCATCTGTTTCATCCAAATTGTCTAATAAGGTAATTTCAGCCGTGAATTGATTTTGTGTATGAATGTTGCCAAAAGTGATTTTGTTCCATTCTTTTAGTATAGATTTCAGCCATTTTAGCTTGATAATCAAAGCATGCCCTGGTCGACTGTTTTTTCACCAATATTCAACGGTACTATCAAAGTATTTGACTCCAACCAATAGCCAAGGAACCACAACCCGAAGGTGATGGGTAATGTCGGGCTCTTGAGTACTTCTTGATCCTCGAGAAAGTGTGTTTCATCAATTAGAGTGACTCCAACCACAGTGTTATGCAGAGGGAGAGAGAGAGAGTTGGAGAGGGGTTAGGAACGGGGGAGGGAGATGCGGATGAGAGAGGGAGCGGTCTGTTGTCTTCTCTATCAGAGGTAGTTTGGCAAACAGTGTTGGATGTGAACTTCGTCCCTGCCAAAGCTTGCTGGGATCACTTTTTGCAAGCTTTCAATTGGTACATGGTCTTCCCTATGGATATCACCCTTTTCCTTTCAACCATTCTGAAGGATCACCCTTTCAAAGGAAGAAGCATCATTTGGAAACACATAGCCAGGGCCATTCTGTGCCAGCTTTGGAGCAACAACAGAGTATTCCAAGGCAAAATCAACCATTTTGAATCCTTTGTTGAACATGTTATTATTACTGCTCTTACTTGGTGTAAACTTTCGGCAATCTTCAAATCATATAGTTTTGTTACTCCATTAGCCAATTGGAGATGTATCCTGTAACTCCTTTGGTCTGGGGTCTCTTCCCCTTTCTCCTCCTCTTGTAATTTCATTTTATTAGTGAAATTGTTTCTAATAAAAAAATAAATAAATAATAACCTTCTAATCCCTGTATTTTGAACAATTGTTCCATTTTAGTCCTGTTTGTCCAATTATAATAATGTGCTTTCAACAAATCTTAAATCTAAAATACTTCTCTTTATCCATTACCCAACAGTAAAAAACTTGGCAACCACATTGAATAATTACAAAGCTATCTTCCCATTCAATTTTGATGAGCTACAGGATTCTTATTAACATGTTTGCCACCCTTCCAAACCTAAAAAATACTATAAAACAAAATCTATATTATAGCAAATTTGGAACATAGCTTAGTAGATAAGCCAACACTTACCATTCCAAAAATCTATAGTTCATTTGTCCACCCTGTCACCCCATAATTGTTAAGACTCGACAAAAAATAATAATAATAAAACAAAATGAAATAGATTCTATATTATCGAATGGACAAAATTTCCTACTTAATCATATAAACAAAGTTCAACCTGTTTTGAGGTAGATAAAAGTGGCCTGGACATACAAAATTTTGTCCTAGACATTCTACAAAACTTATTACCTGCATCTAAAACACTCAGCGAACAAAATTTAATAATGCCTTGGACATTTCCTATCCATTTATTTCTATCCTATCAACCAGAGAATGCAGAGAAATGAACAAAGAGGGAAAAGGCTAAAAGAATTTGACCATGCCTGAAATGATAATGGGAGGGTTTATTTCAACAAGAGTTGCTTTGCCCTCTGATACCAACTGTGGTAAGGTGTTAGCTTCTTTTGCTGCAACCCCTTCTCTAGTCCATAATGTTACATGTGGCCACTCATTTTTGGAAATCACTCTTTCATTCTCAATGCTTCCAAGGCGAGCTTCGAATGCAGCCATTTTATCTGAGAAAAGTAGGGCTGTCAGCTTGACTGGAACTTCTTTGTTTTCGAAGATGCCGTAGTCAGCTACACCTTTAACGCCATGGCTTCTCTTGTGTGCGAGTGTGACATGAGCCCCTTTAAGTGTATAGTCCTTGTAGTGTTCTTTAAGGAATGCTTCAACATGTGGATTTTTCTTGCCCAACTGTACAATAATGGTAGAAAATGTAAGGCATAGTGGGACTTGTCTTATGCATATGATGAAACTACATATAAATAATGGATACAAAGTTACATGGTATTGTTCCATGTGCTTAATTGAATGATATCGGAGAAGATCATAAATAAACTGAAAGGGAAGCGATAATGATAGATATTAGCAAATTGCCCATGACTTAATCCCCTGATGTCTGTCCAATGCAGAAAACAAAATTTTCAGCAGTAAAAAAGTCTAGGCATGTCCCCCGGCTGGTGTTTCCTCTGTCAACAAAACTCAGAAATCCAAAGTCATCTTTTCGTCCTCTGCCCCTACGCAAAAGCATGTTGGGACTGCATTCTGAAAGCTTTCAATTGGTCTGTTATCTTCCCTAAGGACATCACCATCTTATTGTACTATGCCTAAAGATCATCCTTTCAAAGATAGAAGAGGAACTCTCTGGAAACACATGGTTAGAGCTACTCTTTGGCAGTTTTGGCTTGAATGCAACAACCGGGACTTCAACAACAACGTTCAACATTTTGCATAATATTTTTTTTATCTTGTTTTCTGTAAGGCTATTGCTTGGTGCAAGCTTTCACCAGCCTTTAGGTCTTATAGTTTTGCTTCTTTGCTTGCAAATTGGAGATGTACTATGTAGCCCTCTTGTTTGGGGGCTTCTTTCCCACACTTATCTTTGTAATTTCATTTCATTAATGAAATTGTTTCTTATCCCCCCCAAAAAACGGGGTCTAGGCATATATCATGTTTTGACCACAAAATTTTCCATACATTTTTCTATGATGATTATTCTTTTTCCTTCCACATTATCTTTATCCACTCTGTTTCAGTAATATACTAGGCAACTGTGCAAGATACTTCGATTAACGTGCAATGGTCAGTTAGAAAACGGGAGGATGCTTTAGAAGCTAGTTTAGCAAACTTTACAGAGAAGGAAGTATAAGAGATTCAATTTACTATATCCCATCACAGCCTAAGTTTTTGGATTTAGTTGAAGTTTGACAAGGTATTATAGGAGAGAAGTCTTGTGTTCATAATCACTCGTTGGGTCATGGACCAATTTCCAAACTAGTGAAGGGGAGTTTTAAGAATGGGTATATATAAAGACTAACTATACCATAACCTATGAGCTAGTTTTAGCTTTGGGGGCTCTATGATAGTTTTTTTAAAAAAAAAAATCCATGGGCCAACTGGTGGTGGGAGCCAAAATGGCTCATACACATATCCACTTACAGTGCCAAGAAGATTTTGGATCTCCTGAACAGGTAGATTGACAGCAGCAAACACTATGGCCCCAGACTTCCTCCTCTCTGTAATAGGGCTTTTATAGTCACCTTTCGAAATCTTCTTTAATTGCTCCAACACATCTTGAACAGCAAACTCAAATGGAACCTGAATAATTAACAATGCTATTTAATTAAGGTCTTGATCAAAAAATGGTTAACATAGCAACTAACGTTGCCACAACTTGCACCTTTAGGTCCATGATACCCATTCTACTTCAGTTTTTCAATTTTTAAAAGATGAGCATTGTTTTCATTATTATTATTTTTTTGAATCGTTGGTGAAATATTAGTAAAAAAATAATAAGAGAAAAAACAACCGATACACTAAAGGAAAAACGGAAATTAACTCCCAAAGTTCAAATTTTGTGGTGATTGAAATTTAGCCGAAAATTAAGGTTATCAAACAATAGTTTAACTAAAAAATATAAAATAAAATAAAAGTTTTTTAAAGCTTAAAAAATGTTTGATACAAAATAAATTGAGTTTGAAGAATGGACAAAAATTTGATCTTCTAAAGAGAAGTAAAATGCACCTGAATAGCATTGAGATACTCGGTGTTACTAAACAAAGTTTCTCGCAATTGCTTTTCCCATTTAGCCCATTCTTTCGCATAGGAACCTTTGGTGGAGTCCACCCTGCAAAAAATTCCGGACAAATGCATAAGAGGTTGCTGACAAGAAAACACACGGCAGATTATCTATTGATATTCCTATGCTAGAAACTTCCAGTCAACAAAGTTAATGTAAGGTACCTCCTTGCAGTGTATTGATATATCAAAAATGAAAATAGCCCTAAGGCTTTACAAAACTAACAGTCTATGAACGACTCTCTGCGAGAAACTTCTTGAAAACCAAAAGCATGAGAATGAAAACTACAGCCAAACTTTTCCATACTCCTCTCGCCCTCTCTCAGAGTTAACAACTAAATGGTCTCCAGATACAACATTCCCTCATCCCTCCTCCTCACGTAACAGACTTGTCTCCCCCTCATTTACCTGGTCTTACCTTACCATTCTTCCTCTGATATTGGTATATTACTGGTGGCCTAACAGTTAAACAATAACAATAACATCCATAAATATTTGAACAAGCCAACAACCTTCCATGTCTACTAGTATGGAGCTTATACAGACTTATTCCTTCCTCTAAGATAGTCTTCAAATCATCAGGTAAAGGATTCCTGCAGTCCAAGGACAGCAAAATATTAGATGTACAAACTGCAAAAACAATCTCAATATTTTGCATTGGAAAAAGGAAAAATAAAAAAACGAAGTGCAATTTGTCATATAAACTTTAATCTATAAAATAAAGATGCTAGTTACACTGATTTAAGAGAGATCATTAAAGCAAAATGGCTCAGGGTGGAAACCATTTCGTGCAAAGACAACATGTAAAAAATATGAGTAAATTTTGCTCTTATGAAATTTCTAGAAAATAGGTTGGCTTATCATGGTATAGATTTTGATTACCTCCTCTTTAATTTTAATTTGTTAAATTTTTTAAAAACAGTATTGGAAATGAGACGACAAAACCAAAGAAAGAAAACTGCAAAAGGATTTTAATAATGGAAAAGAAAAATAATCATAAAAAGTATTCATCATTAAGACAAGGGTGAACCTTCAAAGAGATTCTAACATATAGGAAAGGAAAAATAATGAAAAATAAGACCATTGCTTAGGATGAGTTCTTTTACCTATCAGATTTCAGCAATGGCATCTTAACCAAAGACCCAAAACGATCAATAAGCTCACCTTCAAACTCTCTGCGACTCTGGAAATTACCATTAGAGAAAAATAATCAAGACACTAAAAGTGAACCCCAGATGATATGAAGCAATGAGAAGTGTTCACACCTTGCCGTCATAAAGGTGATAAAACATTAGTAGGACATAACCTGCATTTGTGGATGCCTTGTCGAGATTTCCCTTCAAAATTACAGATCATTAGCAAAATCATTAGAAATAAAGTAATCTAATCAATGATGAATGAGGCACTTCTACAGTTTGAAATATCAACATAGAGCACATACTGGATGGTTAACTCTTTGCAGCACACGGAACATGAAGACAGCCAGTGCATCAAGAGAGAAGGGGTTAGAATCAGTTCCTGCACAATCAGTGACAATAAATGAGAATTATTCTGTTAATGTGGATGGTAAGTAACCAAAACAACGGTTCCCAGACTCGTTCCTGATGTTCTTGACTTTCTTTTATATTCACATCACTCATGCTGTCCATAATTTCCTTTTATTATATGAGCATAATGTAGTATAGCGGCTCTCAGGTATCTTCTCTTTCCTTTTTCTTCATGGTTTATATGTGTCTGAGCATGTAGCTGTGTATAGTTACAAGAAAAGCCAACCTTTAAGGTATCACTAATTTTCTTTAATTTTTTTCCTTTATTATCTTAGTTTCTCTCTCCAAGGTCTACTTCCCCCTGTCTTCTATTCCAGAACAAAGAATTTCAAACAGCGTCATTTCTGATCCTGTTCCATCATACCACAGCATATATGTATTTTAGTTCATTTTTATAGTTTAGACGTTTACAGAATTTAGTAGGAAGTCCTCAAAAACCATGCAGAACTGTCTAAGAGGCTTGCAACTTATTAAACCATTACCAGAACCATAAAATTACTTATGATTCATGTGAATCATTTCTCAATTCTCCTCACAAGTTCAAGTTCAATTGCCTGAATTCCATCCAGATTTAAAATCAGTTTTTTTTGAAAGCCATCCCCATAAATTCTTTTAGAAAGAAATTATTGATTCCATTGGTGAATGAGAAAAGCCATCACTATAACAGTATTAGTATAGTCCACCAACTTGCTGTCCATAAAGCAAGTTTCAAACAATTAAAAGAAAACTTGTCCCCACATATCATGAAACCAGGAACTGAACGTTATAAGCATCCAAATGACAATAACCTTCAGAATCAGGTATGACTGGAACTGCAGAGGCTCTTGTGCTACGACACATATCTTCAATCTGCACAAATTTAGCAGTTCATTACAAGGATTTTAAGAGAAATGGAGTTCAAAAACAGAACATCCTCAGAAACTAACACGACCTTTTGGCCTCTCCCATTAAAGAAATAGATGGGGCTTGTTTTGAAAATTGGCACAATATTTTCTTTAATAATCTGAAGTCTCATTTCCAAATAAAAAGTTGATAAAAGAGATAGAGATAAAATGCTAAGAGCCTAACATTAGACACTTCATTTTATATTCCTCCTGCTTTGTTCACTGAATCAACGTTTACTATTTCGAGTAAAGAACAGGAATATTACTTGTCTCCACACTTCTTCATTTGGTGCATTTTTGTCTGCAAGCATTATGGAGTATGGCTTTCTCCTACGCTCATCAGCAACCTTCTGCCAATATCTTCCTGTACATATTAAATATATAAACAAAGTTAAATTGTCTAAAATTATATGTCTAACACTCTTAATCAAGCATTTTGGGCACTAGAAAAATGCAATCTCCCGAATTACATTCTTTCAAATCCAAAAGCGCATATCCGTATTTTCAATGCAATACATCCATATTCTCACTAGCTTCAAGAAGAAAAAGCAAGCTTAGAATGACCAAAGCAATTAGGAAGTTAGAATGAAATACAAATTAAACACCTTGAGAAGGCCCAGAAACCCAATCCTGGAACCTGTAGGCTATACATTTTTCTCTCAACAATTATTTAAAAAAAAAACAACAACAACAACAACAAATTCCAAAGGCTAAGAAGCTTTATCAAAAATAAATAAATAAATAAAATTTGAACTTTATTTTGAACTGGTGTGACCATTTACAGCCTTTTAACAACTTAACTTCCCTTGTTATAAGTTGAGAAACTCTTCTATACCCTTTAATTGAGTCCTCCTTTTGTATCTCATTGGATCATTTCATTCAAAGAAATAAAAAAAATCTATCGAACTCCAGAAAGATAAATACAAACCCCACTATCGACCTCTTCATTTAGCTTTTCAATGCTTCTTATTAATTAAGCCTGCATGCTTTCTGGAGTTGACCAGTAGAAAGAATTATACTTACAATTAAGCAGAGCATTAACCAGTAAATTGATAGTCAAAGTTAGGTCTCACTCTTAGTGAGAGTTGTTCTTCTTCCTTTATTTCTTTCTTTTTTGGTTGTGTGTGTGTGTTGGGGGAACATCTGAAATTGCTAGCTTAGAATCTGTGAAGAGTCAAGGAATTCAAGTAATACCTTTAATCAGATCACCCATTAGAGTATTG
Organism: Cucumis cinereus; assembly: GCA_037974625.1. NCBI lineage: Eukaryota > Viridiplantae > Streptophyta > Magnoliopsida > Cucurbitales > Cucurbitaceae > Cucumis > Cucumis cinereus. The sequence goes on from JBBPDJ010000004.1 coordinate 2,129,118, forward strand.
ACTGGTCGATCATCTCCAAGTGCTCCTGGAGCATTCAGTATCTCTCTGCAAAGAGCAGACTTTGCACAGCCTGGGATTCCTGTAAATTGAGGTACAAAGCAACATATAGAAGTGAAGTGTAAAAAATTTATAACCAGAAAAATTGATAAAACCATAAAAAATGACACATGATACATTAGAGAAGATCTATGTATTTCGTAAACCGTACCAAGCTAAAATTAACTGAATGCTACAAAATGTGTAATGCATCTGAGGGCCACCTCAAGATCCAAAACAACAGCATCTTGTAAGAATCAAAATGCAATAAAAATAGCTGCCAAAGGATTTCCACATTAAAACAATAAATTTATTTGTAAGCCTCAATGTGATACAGTGTAACAACTGAACTTTTGTAGCTCTATAATGGAGGATGTGGGAAAATGACAACCGACAATAAACGTCTTCGTTTTGCTCAAACTGCATTCAACCCTTACTTTAATGTCTTCACTAGAAGAGATTCATTTCGCTGAAACGTCAAATGGAGTAGAATAGTTCTCATAATTCTTTTACCACAAATTAAAAGTACTACTAGACAGCATACCCGTACAACTGTTATATGCTTAAGAAAAACCCAAATGCAAATGGACATGGATACAAGAAAAACTAGGTTCAGGTAGCCTTATCTAAAGAGTGACAAAAATACATACACTCTTTTAAATCATCAACTGACCCAAAAACTTAAGCTGATAGGTGAAGGTAAACCTAATATTATATCATCTAACAAACAAATGCATACATATATATTATGGAAATATGAAGTTCCTCCACCAAGATAATCCATAATCCTTACCTAGCTAACGAAATTTGGAAATGAAAAAATCGACCACAAAAATCTTCACAACATTGGAAAAAAACAAATCCTAGCCAATTAGCCAAATAATAACCTGGAAAAAACACAATTAGACCCTCTGCTTTTGGGACAGCATCCTTCCCAGGGAGCATTGGACTTGATGGTGCTGCTTCCTGCTCCTTCTGAAGATCACCCTCTTCGTCCATTCCTTCCTCGACAATGGCCAAAAAATCTTCTGCTCTAACTAAATTTCCAGCAGATCCAATAAGAGCCTGATTTTGAGGACTGCGTTTAGCATACTGTTCAAGAAAAGGTTCGGCTTCACTAAGATAGGTAGCCGACGACAGTTGTTTATTTCCATACTTCCTCCTCAAGTATACAGCCCTATCAAGTTAAAAGTATATCATCAACTTCATTATTTTTTCCTGTGAAGTACCTACAATTCTAGTGGAACAAGGAAGCAGCCCAAGAACCAATAATTGTTTACTTACCATTCGTCAAGCATCTTGCTGAGCTCCCTTTGTTTCCCGGCTGATGTACCCCACAGCTTCATTTGCCTACATTATTAAAATAAAGTATACAGAAGAGAAAAACAACACACACTCAACAGTAATACTAATGTAATAATGAATGTTTAGACAAAATACAGTAATACACTAAGAAAATTCTTAGTCCTTTCCAACACTTTTAGACTCCTACTATTAATTTCAATTCAAATTTCTCAAATATCAGCACAAAAACTTAAAGAAAGAATTGGGAAAAGTTCTACAAGAGGAGGGTCGTCGATTAGTCCATGAATGGAAGTTTTATTTGCCTCAGCCCCAAGATTAGGTCAAAGATTTTAGACCTACTAGCCTTACCATTATCCTTTATAACATCGTTGTTAAGCTTCTAGCCCGAATGACTAAGGGATGTTCTCCATAGACCCTAGGAATATCAAGACCCTCTGTGGTATGGAGAAAAATTATGGATGAAATCCTTGTTGTGAACAAGACTAATATAGATTATAAGAATTTGAAGTTGGAGGGTCTTATATTTAAGATCAATTTTGTGGAAGCCTATGAATTATCACCAATAGATTGGATTTTTTCTTTTGGGATGTATTGTTGAGGAAAAAAAGGCCTTGGATAGAAATGAAGATCTAGGATGTGGAATTGCCATAAAACTACAATTCGCCTCCATTTTGAACAATGACAAACCTATTCTCCCTTCCCTATAGTATATAGCACCTTGGATGCAGATCAAACGGGTTGCTCTCTTGATGAAGCTTCATTCTTTTAGGCCAAATAACAGAGATGATGTGAATTTGTGGATGCTGGAAAATGATGGCTCCTTTTCCGTTAAGTCCTTTTCTCCTAAGCTAATTGTAAAACACGCAGCTTTGAAAAGGGAAAATTCTAATCTTATATGAAAAGCTTCATGTCCTAAGAAGGTGAAGGTTAAATTGTTGATATTCTCTTTTGAGAGGCTGAATACTGCAGAATCCAAAGAATTCTCGAAATTCTGCCCTTTCTCCCAATTTGTGTGTTCTTTGTATGAAGAGTGAGGAAGCTTTTACGCACCTTCCTTCTTTTTCACTTTGTTATTTTCCGGGGTGGTTGTCCAATTTGCTCATTTTACCGTGCTGTTAGGCCCTACAAAGCTTCAGATGGTTCTTCAGATTACTCAGTTTTTTGCCCAGACCAAAATCCTTTGGTCAAATGCAACCTTTGCCCTACTTTTGAGGATCTGGTCTGAAAGAAATATTAGAACTTTTTATGGTCAAGAAACTAAAGGTGACATCTTTTGGGATTTGGTTACTTCTTTTCTTTTTCCTGGTCTTCTAAATTCTTTTATACTTATAGCCTAACTCATATTTGCACCAGTTGGGCTTCATTTTGTAGCATGTTGGTATGTGGTGATATTTCATCTCCCCTCTTTTTGTATTCTTCCTCTTGATAAGGAAAGTACATTTCTCATAGAAAAAATGCTTGCACAAGGGACCTTGTCTACTTAGTGATGAACAAAACAATTCTAGAAGAAATGAACTGAAAAAGAAAAAAAATATTCCATGTTTGCAACCTGGTTGTGCATTGGAACTGAGTGGAGGAGTGAAGGACAGTAACCCAATTCATCCACTTGCACCATGCATAAGATTATTAGTCTATATTGTAAAGGAAGAAGATAAAACACAAGACATACGTGAAAAACCCTAGTACAAGGAGAAAAAGCCACGACAAAAGCCTTTCTTATTATTTTCTAATAATCAAAAAATTAGAAGGGAGAAGAATATATATAGGTTACAATAAGCCCTAACAAAAAAAAAAAAAAAAAAACTAGGGTACAATAATTACAAAAATACCCTTGAGGCTATAAACATTCAACTAGCCCTTATTTCCAACACTCCCCTTCACGTTGAAGCGTAGATGTCAATTAGATCCAACTTGCTAACACAAGAGTCAATGTTTTGCCTGAGTAATCATTTTGGTTAGAACATCGGCAATTTGTTGACTAGAAGAAATTTACAGAATATAGATACTGTCATTGTCAAGTTTCTCCTTTATGAAATGTTTGTCAATCTCCACGTGTTTCGTTCTATCATTTTGAACTGGGTTATTGGCTATGTTTATAGCAGCTTTATTATTACAGAAAAGCTTCATAGGTAACTCACAATCATGGTGAAGATCAGACAAAGCTTTCTGCAGCCAAATCTCTTCACAGATTCCCAAACGCATAGCTCTGTATTTAGCTTCAAAAACAAGATTACCCCATACAAAGGTACAGTATCCCAAAGTGGACTTTCTATCAATAATTGATCCAACCCAATCAAAGTCGGTATAAGCCTCAGTATATTTTCTGTCAATTTTCCTGAACATCAGACCTTTACTTAGAGTAGTTTTAAGTACCTTATTATACGATTCATAGCTTCCATGTGTTCTTCGTAGGGTGCTTGCATGAACTGACTCACGGTACTAACTGCATAGGAGATATCTGGTCTAGTATGGGATAATTTTTTTTTATAAGAAACGATATATATATATATATATATAACGAACCACCTCAAAAGAGGAGAAGAAAGAAGTACATAGTAGTAAGGGATAATAAATCAACTTTCCCACTAAATGTTGATACTTCTCTTTATAAACAGGAACTTTGTCAACAAAACTTCCTCGCTCGCATTGAATTCAGGAACTTTGTCAACAAAACTTCCCCGCTTGCATTGAATTCCATACGGGTATCAGCAGGTCTACATCTAGTCATACTTGTTTCTTTCAACAGGTTAAGAATATACTTCCTTTGTGAAACAGAGATTTCTTCCCTTGATCTTGCCACCTCCATCCCAAGGAAGTACTTCAGATTTCCTAAGTCATTTGGTTTCAAACTCGTCACCCACCTTCTTATTTAGCCTAGTAATCTCAACAGTATCATTTCCTGACAGAACAATATCATCGACATACACAATACACAACAATTTCCCCAAATTCGGACCTTTTTGTAAACAGTGTGTGATCATAATGTCTCTAAGTGAAGCCTTGAGATTTAACAAAGGTGGTAAATCTGTTGAACCATGCCTTAGGAGATTGTTTGAGACCAGAAAGAGATTTTCGAAGCTTACAAACTTGGTGGTCAAACTAAACTACATGACCTGGAGGAAGACTCATGTACACTTCTTCCAATTCTTTACATCAAGTTGATGAAGAGGTCACTCTTTGTTGACTGTTTACAGACTGAAGGACCCTGACTGTGTTTAACTTTGCCAGAGGAGAAAAAGTCTCTGAATAATCTACCCCTTAAGTCTGAGTGAACCCTTTTGCAACAAGCCAAGCCTTGTAGCTGTCTAAGGTCCCATCTGATTTGTACTTCAGAGTGAACATCCATTTGCATCCCACTATCTTGTACCCTTTAGGAAGAGTGCAAAGATCTCAGGTCTTATTCTTCTCAAGCGCTCCCATTTCTTCCATGACAGCAGTCTTCCACTTATGACTCTCCATAGCTTCATGTATGTTCTTTGGTACTGTTGCAGTATCGAGACTTGCAGTAAACGCCCTGAACTTAGACAATAGATTATTGTAAGACAGTAATTACACATAGAGTGCTTTGTACATGACCTAGTACCCTTTCTCGAAGCAATGGGCATATGTCAAGAGAGGGACCATAACTCCCTGGTTTGTCTGAGTCATCCAGGCTAGTCTCACTCACCTCTTTTTCTGCTAGAGATTCATCACTTCTAGCAACCATGTTCTCTTCTAGAGCTATCATATTAGTCTTGTCCTCCTAAACCACATCAACAATATCATCCTCAACACACAAGTTGTTTTTTTTTTTTTTAAAACAGAAACCAGAATATTTTATTAATAATTAGTTCAAATACAAAAGGATTATATTAAGAGCCAAATAGAAAAAGTTTAGTAGTACCTTGAGTTTGTGTTGGTTCAAATTCATGGACCGAAGCCGACAGAGCAGTAGGGTACACCATCTCCTTTCTAAGATTCTTCTTGTAGTAAGTTATCTAAGGGACTTAGTTGGTGGGTAGAAAGATGTCATGGAGGATGGGTTCAGAAGGCTCAGTAAGAGATAAAGGAAAGAAGGGAATGGGCCAGTTAGACTCTTCACTCACACTCTCACCATGGAGAGGGCTCACAAGAAAGAATGGTTTGTCCTAAATGAAGGTGGCATCCAAGGACACAAAATACTTTCGAGAAGGAGAATGGTAACACTTATAACCTCTCTGGTGCAAAGGATAACCCATGAAAACACATGCCTGAGCACGAGGAGCAAAATTAGTATTGTTAGTGCCACAACATACAATTTTTTTCAAAAGTTAAAAATAAGATGACAATAAACTAGTCCTATAACAATTCCTAGAGGAGGCATCATTGTCAAGGAAATAGAGTCCCCTTCTGTACCAATCATCTTCCCTAAGCTCAAGTCCCGAAAAGAAATAGTATTAGGTGAAAAGATAGCTTGACAATGTAGATCCCTTGTTATCTTATTAATAGACAGTAAATTGTAAGATATCTTAGACACATGTAGCACATTCTGTACAGTGAGACCATGGAAAGGGGAAATATGGCCCTTGCCCGCAATAGGAGCAAAGGACCATCTACAATCCTAATTTTTGATTGCCAACGCAGGGAAGATATGATATAAAATGTCCAGAGGATCCAGTTAAATGGTGTGTAGCACCTGAATCAAGTATCCAGGGTTTCTTCTCATCGATGCTGATAAGACTAAAGGATTCAGAGTTACCTAATTGCGCAATGGCTCCAAGAGAAGAAGTACCAGGATCACCTTGATTCTCTGCAGGGGTTGAGGGCTGTGAAGTTCTGGCAGATTCATTCATAAACGTCGTACCAGAATTATGCTTGTCATTTGGCGGACTTTTTCTACCATTTGGTGGTCGACCATGTAAATTACAACAACTGCCTTTCATATGCGTAGATTTCTTGCAATGTTCACACACCGGGACAGACTTCTCATTTGGCTTTTCATGGTCGGAACGGGAGGATTTCGCACTGAAGGCCGCAGAATCAGTGGCAGGAACAGTCACGATGTTCAGTGACTTGTGCGATCTTCCTCTAAATGAACCTCAGAACACGCCTCCATCAATGAAGGGATAGGCCTTTGACCCAGTATATGACCACGAACTAAGTCAAACTTGGAATTCAAGCCAGCAAGAAAACCATCTACACTACCAACTTCCTCAATTTTGGAGTACTGAACACCTCCACAAGGACAATCCCAGACAATCTCTAGACACAGATCCATCTATTGCCAAATCATGGACAGTTTTTTAAAATATGAAGTGATATTCATTGTCCTTTGCTTGCACTCGTGAATATGCTTACGCAAAGTATAAAGGTGAAAAGCATTCTGCCTCTTTGAGTACAACTTTTGAACTGTATCCCATATGCCTCGAGCGGTAGCGAAATACAACAAAGATTTTCCAATTTGAGGTTCCATATTATTAATTAACAAAGACAAAGAAAAGAGTCCTCCCCTTTCCAAATTTGCTCTTGAAGGTCTCCTGGTCTAGGTCTCGGTACCTCAATTTGTGACGTCCCTCAACGGTCATTTTAATGGACTGAGACCAGGAGAAATAATTCTAACCATTCAACTTTTCTCCTGTAATTAACCTTGTAGAATTTCTTATAGAGCCAGACAACTAGTTTGCAGTAGTTAAAATAGGGAAAGAGGTTACCAGATTCTCTTGATACATCGGTAAACCGAAAGGAATGTCAGAATTCATTGTACTGAAATTTAGGTTTGCGAAAGCATCAAGGCTACACCAAGAGCAGCGATTTGTTGCTGAAAACTTGTCTGAAGATTAGCCAACTGTTGTTGTACCATTACCGGAGATAAACCAACCGAACCTTGATGTTCATAACTAGGCGACGCATGATGAGGAAGACCCGGTTGCTGCGAGAAGCTTGTTGCCGCTGTAGGGAATTTACCTCTGTGGTAGGCAGACGACTCACTAATCTCGGTTCTATATTGTATGTTTCGGCTAAGGTTTCCATCAAAGGGTTGTGGCGGCGCTAGAATTGGACGGATATGCAAGGACCGAAGATAACTATCAACAGCAGCTTGGACAGCAGTGGCAATGACGACAGCGGAAAAATCGGCGGCTTCGACGGTGGGAGCGATAGCAACTGTGCTTGAAGCAAGACTGGTGCAGAACTAAAGTTATCTTGCACCGATTGGTTTTTGCCAATGGTGACTAGGGTTCTGTCACCATTCTCTGATACCATATTGAAGAGGAAGAAGACAAAACACAAGGTATAAGTGAAAAACCCTAGTACTTGGAGAAAAAACCACGATAGAAGTCTTTCTTATTATTTTCTAATAATCCAAATATTACGAGGGGAAAGAATATATATAGGCTACAGTAAGCCCTAACAAAAAAAGAAATAAAACTATGGTACAATAAATTACAAAAATTCCCTTTAGGCTATGAACATTCAACTAGCCTCTTATTTCCAACCGTCTACAATTTCCCTCCCTCAACTATAGATTCATTTTCTAAATTTAAATGTATGGCATGCCCATCCTCATCAAATCAATTAATCATACCTCAAGTAATAGGCCTTGTATGCAACTGGACCTTCTTTGAAGAGAATTGATAAGCCATTACGAATCAAAAAAGTCCGCAGCTAAGAAAGTAATATAAATAGTTCAGACTATTTAATTAAGCAACTTGTTAATAGCAATCACAACAAAAAGTACACCTAAACAATTCATTTTCAATTCAGTCTCCACATTCACCCAATTCCAACCTAAACCCCAACATGATGCTCTGAAACTTGTTGATTTAATATCGCAGATTTTAGACCTAATGATTCTTGGTTAAATCAAAGAGCCTTGTAACTACTATACACAACTAAAATTAGGATTACTACATCAATCAATTAGGCTTGTGACGTATACACCATGACCCAAAGGATGGCACATAAATGGCCAATATCTATTGATTGTTTTTCCAAAAAGGTGGAAGGGGAGCCATTTTTTTTTTTTTTTTTTTTTTGCAAGGGAAACAGCTTCTTTATTAAAGAGTAATAATAAAGAGGCAAAAGCTCTAAGTACATAATTGATATACAAAGAGCAAGAAAATTTAAAATGGATCAGTAGGCGCACCAGGACATCTCAACTAGGTTGACACCCCCCTAATGCCCTCATCACTTCCTTTACATACTTACACCAAAGGTGGAAGGGGAGCCATATTGTGAACAACAAAACTTGCCTAATACTAAATGAACATGGAAGGAAAAAAAGAAAGAAAAATAACCTACAAGAAAGTCCTGCTCTTGCATGGGGTAAACTACTTCCCTCTTATACTTTTAAGATAACATAAACTATACAAATGAAAGCAAAATTACCTTATATGTAAGAAATTTCAGTTTTATCATCAGATTGGAATCTTCATCGGCAAATCCATCTCTTCCTAAGGTCCCATTGCCTTCAATGTCCATCAAATTGCTTTTACTTTTCACTAATTCAGCAGCCTTGTCCTTATTTTCTTTGAATAAATTGATGTCAACAAAAAAGCCTGAGAACACATGAAACTGTGAGCAAGAAGTCTTATATACAGTTCAAAACAGTCGAAAATCTCGATACAGCATATCTTCTTTTCTTTTTCTTTTTTTTTTTTCTTTTTTTTTTTTTCCTTCTTAAACAAACTTTTACTAAAGAGGATGAAGATGTTACAATACTGAAGCTAGCTTGGAGAGTTTATAAAGTGCAAATGAGGAAAGAGGAAATTGGCAAAGACTTATGACAAAGTAAAAAAATATAAAGTAATCCCTATATACATCATAAATTTTATTCCATTACCTTTTTAAAAAAATAGAATGAAATAAGGAGCACAAACAACCAAAAGTGATTACAGAAGAAGATGCCAATGAGAGACAAGATAAGAGAGATTTAAAAGCTTAAAAGGGTGCTCATTTTTGCACTACAATGCAGTAGAAATAACCAAATCCATAAAGAGGTCAAAACTAGAAAATTTTTATCCTGTTACTTCTTCCACCAAAAATCAATCCAACTATAGACTCCACCCACATGTACATTATCAAACTCCTCATGTACTAAGAAATTTGTCTCAAAAGACCTCTCTCTTCATCCATGGTTCCCTATGACGAGCAACCAAACGTCTAAAAAAATTCATTTCAAACAGTTCTCACAAACGCACAACTCCAAAGAATGTGCTTCAAGTTTTCCTCCGCCTTTCGACGGAGAATGCAGGAAAATGGACCAACTAACAAGCACTCACAAACTGATCCAAAGTGTAAATTATTCCATGTAAAACTTGCTAGGTGAAGAACTTAACTTTTCTAGGAGTCTTAATCCTCTAGAGAGCAGAAACTCACTTGAGGAGAAGTATCAAGAAGGCTACAAAAAAAGAGTTACACGAGAATTCCTCCTAAAGATTGGGAATCCACACCCTGACATCCTTTCTCCCTTGTCTAAAGACAGCCCCCTCAAGCAAGACCAAAAGAGAGGTCACAGCCCTCGCTTTCCTATTCTTCCTCTTAAAGCCAAGATGATTAAGATAAACACAAGTAAAATTACTCTTCCATAAATACGGTGTGGAGTAAATCATTGAAAATTTGAAGACAAATTCCCAGCTGATTGTGCTAATTTGATTAAATTTAATCTTGGAGGATAGTGTTCTGTATCCTCTATTTATGTTGACTAGTCCTGCAATGATATTTACGAATGAGCTGTAAATAAAAATGAAATAAAGTGTTTCATTTTTTTTAATGGATACGAGCCTCTTTATTAGTATAAACTCGTTTTACTTGTGTTAAAATAGAATTTGTATAATATAATATAAATCATATGATTTTGTAAAATACTGATCCTACATAATTTATACCCAAAGACACGTGTACATCAAATTAATAAATAATATTTGAGATTTTATTTAATATTTAGTGGGTAAGCAAAGCTATTTTTATGGTCTATAAATATATTTTGAAAACACATTTTGAACAAGAATTCAATTTTTCAGTGAGTCCCTTGTTTTCAAACTTATGTTACCAAATCACAAATCAAGCGAACTCTAAGCGTTCAAGATTGTGTCAAATAGGTCTCTAAGCCTTTGACTTTGAACTGAATAGGTCTCTAAAGTTTAAGAAGTTTAAAGGTGTCTATTAGATCTATGGACTTGCAATTTTTAATTTTGTCAAACTTGTCTCTGTCATCTTTGAAATTTTTAAAAACTCATGGACTTCTTAGACACAAAATTCACAAACCATAACCTTTCAATTTTGTTTTTAATAGATTCGTGACTTATACAATTCCAAATCTGATAGACCTATTACTAATCGATACAAAATTTGATACAAAATTGAAAATTCAAAATCTTAGCAGAGTTTTTCAAAGTTCAAGAAGTTATATAAGGCACATAACCCTAAAAGTTCAAAAAGACTACACTTGTAACTTAGCCCTATATAAATTGCTCTACGTTTCTTACGTTTCTTTTGCCTACCACTGGTAGGCTGTCTCTTCTTGATATTTTTAGAAACGTTTCTATCATTAATGAAATTTTCGTTTAGGTTCAATTTTTTCCCTGCTAAAGCACAATATCAACTCATAATAAACATAACAAACCAGAGCAAAACATTAGACTTAGGGATCATGATCATCATCTACAAAGGTGTAAAGCGAATGCCTAATATATTTTGAATCAGAGTAGTTGAAATCTAAGAATCATCAAAGGTTGGCTATTACCTCGATATAATGGCCACAAACCTGGCTTGTGCCTGAAATATGTTCAACACATTTGCACAATTAATAAAAACATGACAGTGGCTCAACAATACCAACAGAAAGAATAATTTTGAACACTGGAAATAAAAAAAAGAGTGCGAGTCCCGAGCAGTACCTCATTTCTTTTTGATATCGCCAAAAAGCAGAGTCGCTGTGAACATGAATGACCATTTTATAGAAAAGGTTGTCATTTGATATGGAACCAACCTTGTGGAAATTATGATAGCATTTGAAGGCAGCTGGAAGACGTTTTTCTCTCATTAGACGAATCATTTCCTGAACAGATTAGATGTACTTCATGATCAATTCATTTGGAGGAGAGTGAAAAATGCTAATTAAAAAGGTAGAAAGTCCAAATGAATAATTTATGAAAACAGAGGAAGAGGGAATGATATTTCATTTCCACCAAAAGAAATCTTCAAAAGGAATTCTAAAATAACCAACACATGAAAAAGTGGTAGGGAAAACAGTTCTCAAATGATCTAGAGTAGATAAAGCAACCCTTGTATTAAGAGAAAACACAAATACGGATAAAAATTCATTTTTCTAACACGAAGCGACAACTAACCTGTAATTTGGAGGTTGAAAAATCAGCCGGGTTGGCTTGTAAGAATTTTGATAAAACAGATCTGTCTGCATTTCTTGAGTAGGAATCACCATACCAGTCAGAATGGTCAGGGCAAAAGGCGGTACCAACGTTTTGAAGAAGTGCTTTTATTTGCTGCAATTATATTTTACAGAAGCAAAGATAAGAGTAAAAAACATGCTGGCTAACAGGTGAAAATCATTCCATTTTTTCAGATAAGAAACATGTCATTGAATAAATGAAATAGGGGGAGACCCCTAGCACCTAAAGGTGATTACAAAAAGATTTCCAATTAGAAACTAAATAAGAAAGACTAAAGTTCTTAAAATGGTGCCAATTTTGTTCCTTTTCATTCCATTTCTGTTCCAATAAGACACAAAGTGGAAAATCAACAAACCAAACCATTGTGTTTCATGCCAACGAACTTTTGTTACCTGTTTCTCATCTGACCTATTTGCAGCACAAATTTCCCTCAGGCTTGGTCCTAAATCAAGTCCACCTAAGACAAAACAGGATATAAAACAAAAAATGAAGGTTGCCAAAGGAAAAGGATCAAAAAGAAAAAATAATAACGGTAGCAAAACCATACCTCCTTCATTGTCTGGCAGAGCAGGAAATTCTTCCAATACTTTCTCCATGTGTTTTGAACTCTCATGGCTCACCATACGGGCTACAAGACCCTCAAGAATTTCTCCCTGCACTTTTATATGATCTTTTGATCCTGTACATCAATTCCAGTTGACAATCATCATCAACTTCTCAACTGATTTAACACAAAGTGAGTAAACACTGAAGGGTCATCAAAATGAGAAGATTATAATTTATAAGCAACACGCAAGAAAGTAGGAATAACTTGTTAACGTTCATAGCTACAAGTCATGGATTAATAGAACAGGCGTAAACCAAAGAGACCAATCCATTGAACGGATTTGTTCAACGGGATGGCGTATTAACTTTGACAAAAGGTCTCAAAAGCAAACAGGGTAAATAGGAATACCAATTGGGAAAAGGACAACATGCACCTAACAACTGTACCAGACTACTAAAAGTTTAAACTGAAAAAAAATATACCTGGTACAGATATTTCTGCAACTTCATCAAGAGCCTTGCATACTGAAGTCGCAGTTCCTTCTTCACATAGGGCATCAAATGCAGCGAAAAAAGATGTCACTGACTTCCTTCAGAAGTTAGAAAAGAAAAGGATCAGGAGCCAGAAGATAGTTGTTTAATTAACATACAGTAGGTGTCCTACAACATTTCAAAAAAAAAAAGTAAAATTCACAATTTTTTCAAAGTAAACAGTCCGAGTTTATGAGAGATATCACTTGAGCACTCAAGTCATATAATCAAAATGAAACCTGCACGACAGTAAACAAAAGCAGAGAAGTAGCTGCATGCAAGAAACACTTGGAACTCTGGATGATACTGATAGACCTCCAATTGTAATGCAATATTTTAGAAAGGGTAGGAAGGGGAAAGCAATAGTTTGTGGGAGCATGATTCATATTGCTTAGCTGGTGATGAGTTGGAGACAGCTGTAGGGAAGGAGGGACCACTTGAATAGAGAAATAGTATTAGTAGGAAAGATAGGAAGAGGGAAGTCAGTTAGTAGGTTATCTTGGGTAGGGACTCTTCTCGAGAGTGAGAGAGTAGTAGTGTTTGTTCATAGTTCCATTGGTGTTTGTAACTTTCCTTAGGGCAATTGTTTGTTCAAATAAAACTTCCATTGAGATTCCTATCAGATACACACACATTTAACAAAGCGCTAAATCCATTGTTATTTTCTTTATTAGGAGATGATGAAGGCGCTAAGGGGATGTCAACCTAGCTGAGATGTCCGGGTGCGCCTTCTGATCCGTGGTTATGTTTACGTTTATGTTTTTGTTTAAGCTTATGTTTTTATTTTTGCTCTTTGTATAATCCTCTTGTACTTAGAGCTTTGTCTCTTTATCATTATTTATGAATAATAGAGACTTGTTTCCTTTTCAAAAAAAAAAAAAAAAAAAGACAAACCGCTAAATGTTAATGACAAATAAAATAACTCTCAGACAATTCATTGCTGCCAAATAAGACACAATCTTAAAAGATCTTCACAGTCGGTTTTTTAGGACACAAAAAAAGGATGAAGCACGGGTTAATGTAGCATTTCCATGTCAAAAATCTGAGAACCATGGAAGGTTTTACGAGTTCAGAAACTGTAAGATATCATCACTTTTTTTTAATACAGATTCCTTAATCTAATTTTCCATGCGTGCAAAAGTTAGAAATTACATGACATCTATATATATATACAAAAGAAAAAAAAATGTGAATGAGTTGTAGAAACTCGGAAAAAATTGTTCATACCAAGTCTATTAAATGAAGTTACGGGTCATCACCTGCTTGAGAATAACCAAACATGATTAGTTGGTAAGCGCCAGTTTCTACAAAAAGCTATTATTTCTGCAGTTGAATAGAACTTTGGCTTTCCCTTGCCCAGTTCTGTAACTGCTGTAACTACCACTGCACAATAGGAAAATAATAACTTCAATGGAAACATAGCTGACTAATGTTGAAAAGAGTAACCATAAGTTTGATTGGAGGGCAGGAAGAATATCAAGAGAACTATTATATATAAAACTCAAAAATCAAATAGAACAGCCTAATGATTGAGAAAATATACATACATATATATATATATATATATATATATATAAAGGACGCTCAAGTAAAGACTTACTCCAGTTTCAAATCTACAGTCATACAAAAGATAACTAAAAAGAATTAAGGGAAAAAATCTTGAGTGAGAATTCCATATGTATGAAAAATTGCTCATACAATTCCTTCTGGCACTCCCTCTTAATTAAATCCAATAACAATTAGTACAAGTTGAATATATAAAGATTTTGGAGCTCCTTCTGAATTTAAGACGGAAGAGTAATAAATTAAAAGTTCAAAGTTTCTTTGAAAAGGAAACAAAACAATTAGACATTCAAAGTGATATTACCATAATCCTCTCGTGGTCGCTGGCCATGATCTCCCAAAACAGCAGTTACTAACTCCATTGATATGCACATGCGGTTACTCTAAAAGAATAAGGTAGCAAGATGGTTTGAGTGCTGCCAGGAGATGTGAAATGACAAAACAAATATAAGCATGTTCAAAACTCTCATAGCATTTTATTTTTCATGGAAACCCATCCTTTAATAGAGAAAAATGGAAGAACCAAAAGGACGTAAAGGAAAAATAGCCACAACAAAAAGAATCAAACATAAAACTTGTACAATATAAACAAAAATGGAGCACCAATCAGCAAGAAGGAATTAAAAAGATGCAAGGATCAAGGCTAAAAACTTTAGATAACAAAATCAGTATTTTTCTAATGTTAACAATACCTCGAGGAAATCATTGAATTCTGCCTGCTTTTTTGCTGCTCCAGCTCCCCAAGCCTCTCGAAACATCCTTCCCAAAACAAAGACACCAACAGCAGTGTAGCTGAAAGCGGAATTTTATTCAGAAAAGCTTTGGAAACATGGTGAAATAGAATGGAAACTATAACAAGTTCCAAAAAGAAGTCTGAATTTATGGCATCCTCCTCTTCTAATACTAAAAATACAAATGAAAAAATAATGATAGCAAATGATATTGAACGTGGTAGGAGGCAAGAGCAGACCAGTTATAAACAATGACCATTCGTAAATATCTTTATTCAAGAAAAATATACCAAAAAGATATGAGTAACACTTCAAATTCAACTCCCTGGCTTTATCAAAATAGATTTAGGCAAATCGGCATATAATACATCTTCAAAAAAGAATTAAAAAGAAAAGGCATATATCGGCATACATATTCCCAAAGCTGTTTTTTGCATATGCTCCACCTTCATGGCCAGCGTACATAAACAAAGACCCGGAGTGTTTTAGTGAAACCTGTAGAAATTTCCAAGGTGAATAACCTAATAACAACTTTTTGAATTCATTTTGCAATCAATATACTTATACCATTAGAGACAATAACCAGAAGCAAAGAAGAACTGGGGTGGGGTGGGGTGGGGGGCTGCAGGTTATGCTACAAAAACTATTTTACCTACTATTTTGTTATATAATCAATGAAATTTTTCACAGAAAGATATGAGTTTATTGTGAAATAGGAAACGTGATCCTTCCAAACCTAGAAGAAAACCATATATTGGACTCACAAGTACTTTCTTAGAACTCGGGACACAGTTGTAACAAATTTTGTACATGAAAGGTAGTAGCATGGACCCACGTTTGCAGTAGAAGCATAAAAATTCAAAAAATGAGTAGTCACCAAAAGAACACCCAAATTGAATCACGTCCAAATTGTTTGATATACTTCTACTTCAAAACTAAAATGCCATCATTGAAAGTTTAAAATCCATAATGGAGAGGGAATGGCATTAAATAATACATAGTAACTCCATCATAAATGAAATATTAAACATCATAAACATTACAGCATTCTTGACAAAAGTTTCAGGTAATTCTACATACCTCCAACGTAGATAAGCCTTTTGATACCATCTCTATCATCCTTGTTCTAATCTGACATAAAATCATATACGCATTAAACAAAATTCTCAAATTTTTGACAATAAAATAAATATCAATCTCATAAAAGAAATAAAAAACAATTAATTCAAATCACCTTATATTTTTTTAAAAAACAAAAAGGAAATGAGTCTCTTCCTTAAGATAATGAATTGAGACAATACATAGTAAATATTAAATAATAATACAATGAAAAGACAAAATATGAATCCTAGGGATTCATGAGTGTACCAGGACATCTCAACTAGATTGACACCCCTTAGCACTCTCATCATCTTCAATACAAAAAGCTAACCAGCAACTCTAAGAACCAAAACCAAGCCAGAACCAAACCATACAAAAGTTCCAACAGTACAAGAATTCAAAGCTAATACAAGGACAAATCATTGATTACAACATGCAATACAAAGACCAAACAAGACCATCCAAACAAGTCTATGAAGGAGGGAAAATGAAACCTTCCATCACCTTATCAAAACTTGTAAGTTTAAAATTGTCCCAGAATGACCGTACAACCTTCTTTGGTTCCATAAAGGAAAGGTTTATTAATTATGGTGGCATGATGCACGTTTCACAAAGACAAAGGTCCAATAGAAGCCAAAAGAAAAGTAAAAGGTTCACAAGAGAATTTTCCCATCCATTTATCCACCAAAAAAAAAAAAAAAAAGAGATACCATGCTCCCATTTTTCTAAAGGACTACAAAAGGGAAAACAAGGGGTAAACAAGATAGTTTATTAAAAGGACCCATGAAACTAACTATACAAAAAAGGGTTCCAACTCAAACTAATAAGATTTTGCATGTAATTACAAGATTCTTTGGAAACTGACACCTAAAATAGAAGCATTAACCTTAGCGATTGGCCAAACCTCCTCCCAAGATCTCTCCATATCGCTAAAACTCTATTATTTCTCTCAGTCCAAAGCCCCAAAAGCTGTGCAGAAACCAACCTACCACAAAATTCAACCCTGATAGGCATATGCAAAAGAACCTCCTAGTTAATGATGGGAGGTCTACTTGGTCTAATTGCAAGGCGTGTAATAGTTAGATAAGTTTCTGCTTTATAGAAGGTGGGTGGATTCCTTTTATTTGAGGTAGACTTTCCTTCAAGCCAAGGTTCACCTCTAACCAATGGTCAGTTTGTTTAGTCTCGGGTGCTCCTAAGAGGGGACCTGCTCTTTTCTTTTAGGTTTGATATCTTTAAGGCCTCCTTACCTCCTGGTTGTCAGTGGGAAGGTTTTTGGTTTATGGTAAGTTGTGGTGGAATAGGTCTTTGGCAATATCAGATTAAGAAACAAGATCTCCTAGGAAGAAGAAATTCTTAGATGGGCTTGAAGAAGCTAGGCCTTCAAGTGAAGGTCTTAGGTAGGAGTTGGAGAGGTCGGCTTTCTACTACCCTAATGCAAGTAACACAGAAAAATAGCCTGACCAGAGGACCCTCAAGCCAAAATCAAATCCAAGGTAATTAACTCTTCAATGTATAATCTGCCACACAAAAAGCTTAAATTTCTTGGCAATTTTAAAGATAGTCATTTGACGAACAAGAGCTAGCAAAACAACAAACGAAGAACCTGCAGGAGAAGCCTTGGAAGGAAAAGGACTCCATAGGCAGATATCACCCCTAAGGAGAAGCCTTGGAAGGGTCAATGCAGTAGTCCACCAGAAAAGATAACAAAGCCATGACATTGTTGTTTCCCTAATCGTCAACAGGCAGTGGAAACCCAAGGAAGGCGAGAAGGAGGACTCAACAGGGTGAAGCCCACACTTGGTAATAATAACCTTATAATGTGTCATAATCATGATGAATTTGCTTAAGCCATTTAGCCAACAAGGCCTTGTCTCTTACATTGCCTATGCGGCTATGCCTAATCCTAGGTCCAACAACCTAGACACCAACTCCAAATTAATGAGATGCGGGCCTTTCCTCTTGTCAACCCTTTCCCACAAGAAATCCCTCATCAACTTCTCCATAATCTTGCTAACCAGAATGGGGATTCTAAATAGGAACATAAAATAGGTTGGCACTAAGGACAAACTGAATAAGGATAAGTCTCTAAAGCTCGGGGAAGACCTAAATAGGAAAGGCAACAAACTATTTTATTATTAGATTTTATTGGTTTTCTTTCTTTTTTCTTTTATTTCTTTTCTTAGAAAAGGATAAAAATTTTCCATTAAGGATATGAAAAGAGACTAATGCTAAAAAATAAAAGAAGAAACGAAAAGGAACAAACCAGAGAAATAACAAAATAGGAACATAAACCCAAGCAAATTATCAAGAAACAAAGATACAACACTTAAGAGTGTCCTAAAAAAGAAATCCATCAACAATAAATATTGAATTGTAAGCCCATGGGCCGAATCAAACCAAACAACCGGACTTTGGAAAAACTTTTGAAGATAAGTTGATTTCTTTCAAACCATAGTTTGGAAAGTGTTGAAGTTAGAGAGAAATATGAAATAACTCACTTAACCCATTCTATACACTAGAGTTCAATATGTATAGGCATATATGGAAACCCTAACTAAAGAATAGTAAATTACAATAAAGGACAAAAGACTAATAAACTCCTATAGTTACATATATACACTATAACACTCCCCCACAAGCTGGAGCATAAATATTAATCATGCCCAGCTTGTTACATAGGTACACTATTCGAACTTCATTCAAAGATTGTGTAAAGATATTCCCTAATTGTTCTCCTGGCTTCACATATCCAGTAGATACCAAACCTTGTTGTATTTTTTCTCGAATAAAATGACAGTCAATTTCAATGTGTTTAGTATGCTCATGAAATACAGGGTTACATGCAATATAGAGAGCAACTTGATTGTCACACCACAACTTAGTAGGAATTGTAGTATTGAAACCCAACTTAAACAAGAGTTGATGTTACCACATTATTTCACACACCGCTCGTCCCATTGCTCTATACTATGACTCAGCACTTGAATGTGAAACTATGTTTTGATACTTACTCTTCCACAAAACCAAATTGCCTCCAACAAAAACACAATACCCAGAAGTCGATCGTCTGTCTTCTTTTCATCTTGCTCAATCAGCATCTGAAAAACATTCAATGTTGATATGGTCATGATCTTTATATAAGATCCCACGTCCAGGTGCAGCCTTAGGGTAACATAGATTTTTTGTACTGCATCCCAATGTTCCACTGTGGGTGAGGTCATAAACTGACTCACAATGCTTATCAAATAAGCTATGTTTGACGTGTTACTGTAAGGTAATTTAACCTTCCAACCAATCTTCTATATCTCTCAAAATCCTCAAATGGTTCTCTATTTCTTAACAGTTGTAGACCAGGCATCATCGAAGTACTACATGACTTGGCTCCCAATTTTCCTGTCTCAGATAGCAAATCAAGCACATATTTTCTCTGTGACATAAAAATACCCTTCTAGCTTCGCATTACTTCAATGCCCAAAAGTACTTCAGCACTCCCAAATCTTTAATGTGAAATTGACTTTTGAAGGAAAGATTTGACAGATAATATACCTGATGTACCACTGCCGGTTGTAACAATAACATCCACATATACAACAAGTAGAATAATTCCACTAATACATCTTCTGTAGAAAACCGAGTGATCCGATTTACTTTCTTCATTCCAAACTGCTCAAGCGCATTACTAAATTTTCCAAACGATGAAATTTCTATCTCACGGACAAGCTCTTGAGCAACAGGAAATGGCTTATTGTTTTCAAAATGAAAGCGTATAGGTGAAAATGAATATGGGGGAAGATTCTCATAAGGACCATATTTGATCTCATAACCGTTAATCTTCCTATTTTCCAATTTTGCATAAGACTCAATTCTTGTTTCGGGCAATTTAACACTTAGTGACTGGACCTTGACAGAATAAGGAGACAAAAGGTATGCACTGTCAAGAAACACTACAAACTGAACATCAGCTTGGGTGATTGTCTTTTGGAATGGACGCAGAACATGAGTGAACACAGCCAACACATCAAAAGTCAAGTTGTCACCATTGCTCAATCCCTTTGGTAGACACCGGGTAAAATTTCAATACTTGAGGTATTTCCTTGGGATAAACAACATCGACAGGGAAATTTATACCAGAACCTTTGGTTTTTCCTTTTCCTTCATTCAACGTTGCTTGGATATGAGCCAAGTATTTTCCTTGTTCCTCGGGAAAGTTTAACAGTACTTTAAACACCACATCAGTCCCCTCATTTTCCACCCTTAAAGTTGAAGATACGCGAACAATTTGAGAAGTCAGGTCAATCTGACGATCAACCTTGGAGAAGATCAGATCGGAAAGTACAGGCGAAAAGATCAGAGTGAGTGTGACAAGGAATAGATCCAACATGAATGCCATTTTTAGTTTCCCCCTCGATCCTTCAAAAGAAAACCTCACTTTGGATCACGAAGAGATCGCACCATAGGGCAAAGACAATGTGGAGTGAATACTCTAAGTCTAGGATGAGTGAGGAAAGACGAGAGAAACGACAACTCTTGAGAAAACCAAACTAATATTGAGGAGATCAAATAAAAGCGTCGAGCAATGTTGAGCATATGAACACTCAAAAGAAGATGTGGTTGAGAGATTCCTCATCCTTTTTTATTTAAAGGAAACAAGACTTTTCATTGATAAAATGAAAAGAGACTAATGTTAAAAAATACACGATACCCAAAATCATAGAAGAGTAATAAGATAATAGAGACAATATAAAACTTAAACGGAGAGAATAAAAACGTTAAAATACAAGAAAATGTCTTGAATATAATAATTAGCATAAAGCTCTGATGAAGAATGCCAGGAAGAGTCTAGAAGACGAGTAGAACCCAAAAAGATCCATTCATCGAAATGGAATGCCTCGAAAAATCTTTTGTCTGCACTGTGGACCAAACTCAAAGGGCATAGGGGAGAAATCCAAATACCAATGCTTAGAAGCGGGGGAATGAAGCATAAGTTTTCCAAACAAACTGCCCAAGAAAGAATACTACAAGGCTTGCAACAATATAGCAATATCCAAAAGACTTAGCAACTTCGGTGATAATATGAAGACAAACAAACCTAGTGTTGAACTCCCAAGGTTGTAGCGAACTTAGGCCTGCCAAGAAAAGTTAAAGCCCCCCCCCCCCCAACACCAAGGTTGAAGACAATAGGATGAACTCCAGCCAAAGAAATGAGAGATTCTTGTCCTTAAAACATATTAAACAGACCGAGGGCCTAAGCCATAGAGACGTATTCTTCCTTTGCAAAACTTCATTTGAATCAAGACTTCCGTTAAGCAATATCCAAACAATAATATTAATTTTCTTAGGGCTTTTCAACTTCCACAATAATTTGAATAGACCATTGGGCATCAAAGAAGAAGAAGCCAAAAGATTTGAGAGAGACTTAATCAATTAAAAACCGGATGATTCAAGGGACCATGCGTCCTCACCCGAATATAGTGAGATTTTAGAGAGGCAAGAAGAAGAAGACTGAAAAAAACAACCTCCCCATCATCTTTCAATGCTCCTCTCAGGGAGAAACTCCATGAAGATGTTGATAAATCCCAACAAGAGCTAACAGCCACATTTGTTAGTGGGGAGATATTAAAAAGCCTTGGGAACCTGTATTTTAAAGAAACACCAATGACCCACAAAATTTGCCCAATGACCCAAAGATGATAGTCGAGAGATTCAAAAACAAGTACACAACTGCAAGCATGCACCTAGAAACACATACCCAAACAAGCCAATGACATGATGAATGGGAAAAACATCTTGGAAGTAGAATAATGTCAAGCTAACAAATGAGCTAAAAGTAAAAAATTCAGTGTAATGAAGCAAATCAAGAGTCCAAGTGTAACTTCAAAATGAAACACAAAGAATAAAGAATACCTCCTGATCCGACTTCTCATTCTCAAATTTAGGGTAGAACGTTGCTCTTATTTGTGCCCGTGTGTATGTGGAGTTGTCCACAGTAAATTTTTCAATCTGATTGCCCTTGAATAATTGACTCAAGGCAACGGCACTGTCCTGTGCTGCCAGTCCAGCATTACTCCCTTTGTTCTCGGTTGACATTCCATTGGTAGGTGCTTTTTCACTTTCAGTCACTGCAGCCCCACTGGTTGTTCCATACGCTTTTGGTTTCCAAATTGCTCTATGAGCAAGCCCAGGGGTGGCCTGACGTGTCAGCTGGGCATTTCCAAACTGTGCACTAGAAGTAAGAACATGAGGTTGATCACTTTCAGTGACCCTCAATTTACCGAGTGCATTAGTAACAACTTCCGCAGCAGCCTCTGACTCTGTAGAATTTCTGTCAACCTTTGCCTTCTCTTTCCACTTTTGTTCTCCACGGCCACCCCTTCGCTGCAAATCAAGATCAAACTCAACATAGATAATCCCAAAAATAAAATTCTAATTACATGTTATCGATGCCTTGAGACATAAGCAATAGAATTGAAGTGTTTCATATGCAGTAATTGTATAAAAAAGACACGAATGACCATCGCCGCATCCTTTTTAGTGCTAGCATTGTAAAAACATTAATCATCAAAGGTCGAAAATGGATAACAAACAACAAATTCAAACCCCGTCCATCCTCGACATCAACAGAAAACAGATTACCGCATTCAAAACGAGAAAGTTACGAACATCAAAACCATTAACGAAAACAAATTGAGATACCCAGATACAAAAATGGACATTTCATCACAGGCACATAAACTTACAACCAAATTCATCAAATAAAAAATGGGTACCTGATTGTAAGGCATGACAAATCGAGAATCACAAGAAAGGGGAAAAGGGGAGGAAGTTAAAGGTGCAAGAGTGAGAGAACGTGGTAAGATAAAGTGGGAAAGAGGGTGGCAAATGAAGGGGAAGGCCCTGTAAGACGAAGACAAAGGAGGGCGAGGAAGAGTTTTAGCACAGAAAATTCTCTGCAACGCCGACATTCAAGTGTAATCGCTATATGAATATCGTTATAGAGAGAGAAAGATGAAGACTGCCGAGAAGTGAGAGAGCTCCTTCCACACGGCTTGCTCTAAAGCTTGGTGTGGGTTTGGGACAAATAACCATGTGAAAAGTCCAACTTGCCCCTAACTAAATAAAACTAAAAAAGAAAACTTTTCGTTTTCGATTCTTCCCTTCTTAATCGCGCGAAAAACTTTTTGTTTTCGATTCTTCCCTTCTCAATCGCGCGCGGACCGCATCTCACCGACCGGCGACGAGGATCGAGTCGGTCGATGAAAAAATTGTTTGAGAAAAATCACATTAATATTTATTCCAAATTAAGATTCTCACGTTATTACGTTTGCTCTTTAAAAACCCCCGCTTTGAATAGTGAGTTTGGGCCTCGGGTACATGTTTTAGATAGAAGTGATAAGTTAACAAATGTGAATTTGTTGATATCCACATACATGCGTGAGTTGAGAAATAATAACATTTTTTATTAAAAATTTATTTTACCTTAATCAAATGGTCAACAGTTTTATTTTCAATTGAAATCACTCTCTTTGGAATGCCTATAATGAAATTGATTTTGGGTTAAAAATTTTAATTTTTGGAGTTGGGAGATGTTTGTAGGACAAAAAAAATTAACGAAAAACTTGTTAAAACATGTTTAAAATCGCTCTAAATTGTCTTTAAAACAATTAAAACAAGTAAATTTCAATTTTGGAAGTTGTGACACGCTTGGGAGATAAAAAAAATAATAATAACTAAAAGCTTACTAAAATATGTTTAAAATCAATAAATTATCTTAAAACACCTAATATATGTATGCAATTGATTGGGGTTTAAAATCTTAATTTGGAGAGGTGCGAGATAGCTGCTAGATGTTTGTAAGATAAATAAGATAATTGTAAAAAATGACAAAATATTTACACAATATAGATATTGATAGACTTTTACAAGTGTCTATAAGTGTCTAACAATGTCATTAATATATGTCGATAAAAACTAATGTAAGTCTATCAATGTCTATCAGAATCTAAAATTTTGTGTCGTTATACATATTATTTTCCCAAGTGAATTTGAATGATTAAAATTTCATCTAAGATATCATTACCGTTTACGCGCTAGGAATGCGACTTAATGGACCTATAGATCAGAAGCTACAACTATATGATATTCATTGGCTAAACTCATTAACCACGTTAATGAATATTCATTAACTGTGTATACACCCCACTTAAAAACTCACAACTGAACTATTTTCAATGTACATATATTTTGTGTCCACATATATAGACTAATAATAGCAAGTTAGCCCTTCACAAGTGTCCGTAACCCCAATTTGGTCAAATTATCGTTTTATCTCGTGTTACTTCTTAGTCATTAAATATCAGCGTTCCTATAATGAACAACCTGTTTATGGTCCAACCAATAAACAAAAATTTATCTCATGTCAGAAAGATGGTGGAGCTATTTGTTCAAGTCTCGGAGACACTATTTAAGATAACACTCGTATACTTACCCTAAAGTTAGAAATTAGTGAATTCCATATTGTATGATTATCTTTCTAGCTTTCCACTAAGTCTTGTCCCAAAAATGGTAGATTTATTGAGTCGACAATCTGAGCACTTTTACATGTACAAATCAAAAGACAATCCATCGCGAACGAGAATTCACAATACTCCCAGAATTTAGACCAAGTTGCATGTGTCATCTTATTGAAATAAAAACTTAACTTGTCAACAAAGTTACATATATTGGTTACTATTTCGTGGTCCAGTCTTATGCAAACTCGTTGCATAGGATACCCCACTTGCATGTCACATACAAGAACACGTTGGATCATTACGTTTGTATCAAATACAAAGTGAGTCGTATCCATAGCGTTAACTCGATAAGGTACCAAAACCTTATCCTTATATTATAAACTATTTAAGTTATATCTCGAACATTGATCCATATACCGTTCAAAACTCATAAGATAGCTTAAGATAGTAGTTTATTGGATTTAAGTCGTGATGACAAAACTAGTAAATTGATCAATAACATTTATTAAAAAATACTAACACTTTATTAATAAGAGTTAGTGAATTACATTTATTATCTACGAGTTTTAGGACATACAACCCAACAACTTATCCATCTACTATAGACCCTTTATGTTATTTTACTTGAACATAATCTACTGTATGTTAACTACACGATGTTCAAGTTTCATGAAAATAACCTTCGATTATGTTTGTTGGATTGAGTTATTCATATTAAAAATCTGATAAAATAAAAAATTATTTTTATTAATTACCAATAATTTGTTTCCACATTTGTAAATCACGAGTTTAGGTAAAATCTAGAGTTGCAAACTTCTAAAACCAGTAAGGAGTTAATAAAATATTTTTTAGCGGGATGATCTATAAATTTTGGAGAAATACGGAGATATGGCAAAATTTAGGGGGGGCGATTAGAAAAATGGCAAGAATTTTTAGGAATAAGAAAAATAGCAAATACGGTGATAATGATGTGCGTGGTTTTTTTGATATTCCAGATTTACCCTCATTGAGATCAAATAATCAATTTAAAATATCTTTTAGAATATCTTTTAGAAAATCTAGGTAAGATCAAATAATCAATTTAAAATATCTTTTAGAATATCTTTTACAATCTAGATAGAATGTATATCTT
>JBBPDJ010000004.1:2155609-2172589 GCA_037974625.1 Cucumis cinereus
ATTAAACTTAATGCGTATATGATACACATTAAAACTATAGGTTATGAGAGGATTTAATATTTGAATATGATTCAAATTTGGATCAAATTAAATATAAGATATTTAGAAATTATTTAGTTGGAGAATTAATTAATAGTTTAGTTTAGTTAGATTTAATTAAATTTGATTTAATTAAATTAAAACTATAGGTTATGTGAGAGTTATTTATGTAACTATGATTTAAATGAAATATTGATTAAATATGATTTATTTAATTTTAATTTAATTAATTTTAATTTGCAATTAATTATTTTAATTTAATTAAAATTAAATTAAATAACTCCCTTACGAGATTTATTTGTGGGAAACGTGGAATGCTCCGACGTTTTTCCAAACATTCTCTAACCTCCCTTTCTTCATCCTAAAGAAGGGAAAGAGCAAAACGATTTTGTTAATGCGCTTGAAGTTTGAATTGCAGAAGGTCTTTAGAAAAAAAAAAATCTCTCTTAATCTCTCAATTTCTCTTCAAAATTTCCAAAAGTAAATCTCAATTGGTTCCCATAAGCCAAACCTCCATTACTCAGAAGAGAGGAAAGGATCAAAGTGGTTGTGGCCTGCAATTTTGGTGTTTTTGTAGATATAGAGACTACAACGAGGGTAAGCTTTCTTTCTCTCTAATTTATTAGAAAAGCGTGCTTAACCTTTAAATTTACAGTAATTTGTTTTTCTGTTTTACCAATGTAATAGTATTTTAAATTTTTTCAAATTAAATTTTGAGAATGGTCTTGTAAGTCTTCCACTGCGAAGAGTTTTTATCCCTACAGTTATGACTTATAGGACAAACATTTAGGTTTTGTAATATTTTATTTTATTTTATCTATTTATTTGAAATTAGATAGGGGTACCCCGAACCTATAATTATCTATTTATTGATTTATTAATTTTATTATAACAAAGTTTTATTAATAAAAAAGGTTTTATTAATTCTCTACAAGTTTTTATGAAGAATATAGATTTTAGCATTTGCATGCATGTCGTAGCGTCTTTGAAGGAGTCCAGGGTGTTCCTGTACCTGAGGATCCTTCAGTGCATAAGGAATCTTCTAGGTTAAGGGCGTCTAACTTTCGAGCAAGAGATCAGCCTCAGAATTTACATGTGCAATCTCAAGGTCAAAATCCTCCAGTTATTCTAGCTGAGTATGTTGTTATGGCAGCTGTGATTGGGGAAGCCATCACAATAGGAGTTGTGGTAAGGGTCAGTGTTATGTTAGATGAACGAATGACTCATTTCGTTCAGCTGCAATATGGGCCAGTTCCACCAACTCAAGCATCTCAAGTTCAACCTCAAAGTCAAGCCATGTAGGACTTGTCTGCTGAAACCAAACATCTGAGGGATTTTCAGAAGTATAACCATCTTAGGTTTGATGGGTCAATGAAGAACCCCACCAAGGCGAACTTATGGCTGTAGAAAATAGAGACTATTTTTCGATACATGAAGTGTCCAGACGATCAAAAGTTATAATGTCCTGTCTTTGTGCTTGTTGAGGGTGGCAAGTTGTGGTGGCAGTCAACTGAGAGGCAGATTGAGTCTAAAGGTGGCCAAGCCATATGGAGTCAGTTTAAAGAATGATTTTATGTGAAGTACTTCTTGGCTACAGAATGAGTTCACGACTCTACAGCAAGAGACCATGCCAGTGGAAGAGTACGAAGAGGAGTTTGATAAGTTGTCGAGGTTCACTTCTAAACTGGTGGCAAATGGAGAAGACATAATAGAGAGGTTTGTGTAGGGTCTGAATGAAGGAGTAAGATGTTTAGTGCAAGCCCTCAAACCGACATCGTATGCATCAACGTTCCATGTAGCAGCTCAAGTAGGTTGTCCTGCAGGGGCAGAGTATCTAAGGTCTTTGGGGATAGGAACCTCTTTGGAAAAGAAATGTAAAGTAGACCATAGAGCTCCAGAGCCTCCATAGTAGAGTAAGAGCTCAGACGACCTCTAGAACACTATAGGCAGTTTATGTGATCCCTAACTGTTAGAGGGAATAGGTCGATTTATTCTTCCTGCGGGAGACATCATTGGAGCCAATGTCTAGTAAGAACTAGCATGTGTTTTCGATAGAGCTAGGAGAGGCACATGGCTGATAGATGTACCTTAAAGAGAACTTCTAATAACAGGGCTCAGTTCACAAGCTTACAATAAAGGAGTGCTGGCAGACCACAACAGTAGCTCAGGGTCGAATGTACATTATGTCTAAACAAGAGGCAGAAAAAATTGACTTAGTGGTGGTAGGTACACTTTCAATTTTGGGACACTATGCCTTCATATTGTTTGATTGTGGCTCGTCACACTTCTTTATATCATCTGTATTTGTTAAGCATGCTAGGGTAGAGTTAGAACCTTTGCAGTATGTATTATCAGTTTCTACTCCTTCTGAAGTTGTCATGTATGCGAATGAAAAAGTAAAAGTATGTCAGTTGAAATAACAGAGAATATGTTAGATGTGACCTTGATGGTCTCAGAGATGCCAGGTTTTGATGTTATACTAGGCATGGATTGATTAGAAGCTAACCAGGCAAACATAGATTGTTTTCGTAAGGAGGTGGTCTTTAACCCTCCTACGAGAGCTAGCTGCAAATTCAAAGAAGTTAGGACTAAGATCTTGCCTAATGTAGTTTCGCTATCCATGCAAGAAGGTTAGTCAACCAAGGTGTGTGGTGCCTTTAAGCCAGTGTGGTTGATACTGAGGATGTCGAGGTCACCTTTGCATACGAGCCAATAGTGAGAGAGTATCCAAATGTTTTCCTGAGGATCTTTCAGGTTTATCACTCCACTAAGAGGTAGATTTCACTATTGAGTCAGAGCCAGGCACAACACCCATTTCTAAATCCCCGTACAAAATGACTCCAACCAAACTAAAGGAGCTAAAGATTCAATTGCAAGAGTTCCTTGATAAGAGCTTTATTTGATCGAGTGTGTCACCTTGGAGTGCACCAGTATTGTTTGTAAAGAAGAAGGACAGGTTCTTATGCCTTTGTATTGGCTACAAAAAGTTGAACAATGTAGCCATCAATAACAAGTATCCTCTCCCCATAATCGATTACTTGTTTAACCACTTGTAGGGAGCTACAGATTTCTCTAAGATCGATCTTTGTTCAAGTTACCATCAATTGAGAATAAAAGACTGTGACATTTCTAAGACTACCTTTCGCTCGATATATGGGCATTACGATGTCATTGTAATGTCGTTTGGTTTGTCGAATGCTTCTACAGTGCATGGATCTGATGAACAGAGTGTTCAAGGAGGTTTGAGACTCTTTCGTCATAATGTTTATAGAGGATATCTTGGTCTAGTCCAAGACGGAGGCAGAACAAGAGGAACATATACAAAGAGTTTTAGAAACCTTGAGAGAGAATAAGTTGTATGCCAAATTCTCTAAATGTAAATTTTGATTGAAGTAGGTAGCTTTTTTAGGACACATGGTGTCGAAAGATTGAGTTTCAGATCTTGCAAAGATTGAGGCAGTTACAAGTTGGTCTCGCCCTACAGCAGTTAGTGAGGTGCATAGTTTTCTGAGTTTGGCAGGTTACTACCAACTATTTGTTAAGGATTTTTCTCGAATAGCCTCTCCTTTGACTCAGTTGACCAGGAAGGGAGTCTCTTTTGTATGAAGTCTAACTTGTGAGGATAGATTCCAGGATCTTAAACACAAGCTCATTATTGTACCGATTCTTACAGTGCCAAATGGATTAGGGAGTTATGTGATTTACAGTGATGCATCTAAGAAAGGACTTGGGTGTGTGCTTATGCAACATGGTAAGGTGGTTGTTTATGCCTCCTGATAGTTAAAGAACCATGAGCAGAATTATGCTATTCATGACTTAGAGTTGACAGCAGTGCTGTTTTCCTTGAAAATCTGGAGGCATTACTTACATAGTGAGAAGATACAGATTTTCACAAATCATAAAAGACTAAAATATTTCTTCACTTATAAGGAATTAAACATGAGACAACACAGATAGATCGAGTTAGTGAAAGATTATGACTGTGAGATTTTGTATCATCTAGGCAAGGCGAATGTAGTAGCAGATGCATTAAGTAGGACGAAAGCTCATTCAGCAGCTTTAGTGACTAGATAGGCCCATTTATGTAAAGAACTTGAACGTGCCATAATTTCAATGGCAATAGGAAAAGTTTCTTCACAGTTAGCACAGTTGAGACTATAACCAACCCTGAGGCGGAAAGTTAAGGATGCTCAACAGAGTGGTCTGAATCTTGTTGAGAAACGTCATGTAGTAGAGGTAGGTGAAGATAATGGATTATCATTATCTTTGGACAATGGTCTCTTTTACTAATGGCGTTTGTGTGTGCCAACCAACAGAGATATTAAGGAAGAATTGATGATAGAAGCTCATAGCTATCCATTCTCGTTTCATCCGGGTAGCAAAAAGATGTCTAAGAACTTAAACGTATTTATGGTGGCACGATATGAGAAGAGAGGTGGCAGAGTTTTTTAGTAGATACTTGGTGTGCCAGCAGGTGACGACCCCAAGACAGAAGCCTACAAGTTTGCTACAGCTTCTGAGTGTTCATGTCTGGAGCTGGGAGAATGTGTCTATGGACTTTATATCGGGTTTGTCAAGGACACTGAAATGGCATACAATGATATTATTTGTTGTTGACAAACTCACAAAGTCAACACATTTTATTACAGGAAAATCTACGTATTTAGTGAGTAAGTGAGCTCAGTTATACATGAAAGAAGTGGTAAGATTGCATAGGGTGTCAATATCTACTGTTTCTGATAGAGACCCTCGTTTCACATCTAGCTTTTGGAAGAGCCTCCAGTCAGCTTTGGGCACACAATTAGATTTTAGCACAGCTTTTCACCCACAGATCGATGGTCAAACTAAGTGTTTAAACCAAACTTTGGAGGATATGTAGCGTGCTTGTGCACTAGAATTTTCAGGGAGTTGAGACTCTCATCTGCACCTGATGGAGTTTGCTTATAATAATAGTTACCAGGCTACTATTGGTATGGCATCATTTCAAGCCTTGTATGGAACGAGTTGCAGATCTCATGTGTATTGGGGGAAGTTGGTGAATGGAAATTGTTAGGGCCTAAGCTAGTGTAGACTACAAATGAGGCAGTACAGAAGATTGGATCACGAATGCAAACAGCTCAGAGTAGGAAAAAAAGTTATGTCGATGTTAGGCGTAGAGACTTAGAGTTTAAGGTGGGTGACAAAGTATTTTTGAAGGCAGCATCTATGAAGGGTGTTCTAAGGTTTGGAAGGAAGGAAAAGTTGAGTCCCAGTTTCGTTGGGCTATTTGAAATTCTAGAGCGAATTGGCCCTGTGGCGTATCGCGTAGCTTTGCCATCATCTTTCTCTGCAATTCATAATGTTTTCAATGTCTCCATGCTAAGAAAGTATATAGTAGATTTGTCTCATGTTGTGGATTTTGAGCCCCTACAGTTGAATGAAAACTTGAGTTATGAGGAGCGAGAAAGAGATGAAATCGAAGTATCCAGAGCTCTTTCATGATTATAACTTTAGGGGACGAAAATTTCTTAAAGGGAAAGAATGTAACATCCCAAAATAACAGATAATTGTTATTTAATTATCTTGGAATTATTTGAAATTTATTTGGATAAATTGAATTAATTGTGGAGATAATTCAATTAAATATTGAGATATTAGATTTTAGTTAATTTTGGAGATTTTAAGATATACATATATTACTATGTTTGTTATTGAAAAAAGGAGAAGTAAATAATATTTTATTGAAAAAAGGGGAAAAATAGGAGATTTTAAGATATATATTTATTATTATGTTTGTTATGGAGAAAAGTAAAATAATAATAGGGTTGTTATTATTATTTACTTAAAAATGTATTAGAGTTGTATGGGGAAGAGTGGAAGTAAAAGAAAAAAAATAATTATCCATCTCCTTCTTCTCCATTCAGGCATGCACAGCCCCTCATCCATCTTCTTAAACCAGTCGTCGCCTTCAACTTTTTTTTGTCCAGCCGCCGTCACCGTCGATCATCTGCACCGTCCATTGCTCGTCTCCATGCATCGACTCTGTCTGCATCCACTTTCACCGAGTCGAGCCGACCCACTTTTCAAGTCGCCGCTCACAGTTCTTCAAATTATTGCTCATGTCTGTCGATCGTGATTTCGTCGTCGCTAGTCTCGTCGAAACTGTAAGTTTAGGGCAGATTTGGTACTTTCTGGTGAGTTTTGTGGGTTTTTTATGAAGATTTGTATTACCCATATAAGTTTGGCTCCAAATTATTAATACTCATCATGTTTTGGTAATAAATTGAAGGGTAGAAATGTCGTTTAGTCGCTTTCTAGCAGGTTCGATCGTGTTTTCGTTAAGAGTTTTGTATGTGAATGTGAGAACTACAAATTGAATTTTATGGTAATCTTGAAGGTGAAAATTTTGGGACTTGTTGGATTTAAGTTTTGGTTAATTAGGTCTTGGTTGCAACTTATGGGCTTGGTATTAAATTTGTAATTTTTGGTGTAGGTGCTTGTTGGGGGGTTTTGTTGGAAATTGTGTCAGCTTAATTTGTGATTGTGATAATTGAGGTAAGTAAACCTTACTATTGGAATTGCCTTTAAGCCAAGCGGACTAGAAAGAGATTCATGATGTGCCACGTTATGTTACTACAGAAGTATGAATCAATTATGCATATATGACTGATTAAAGTATGTGACTGAAAATATGTGATTGATATTCATGTTGTTGCTTTGATGCATGTTTGGATGTTATGGATTACTAATAGATGCCCCCTACTTGTAGCGATGTGTCTTTTTGCAATTGTGTCTCCTTCGAGATTCACCAGTCGTTGTGTCTCCTTTAGGATTCATCAATGATAGATATTGTGTTTCTTTCAGGATACATCAGTGATAGTTATTGTGTTTCCTTTGGAATTCACCATGGATTTGTGTTTCCTATGGGATCCACCAATTTATAGGGACACATCTCATTTACAGTAGTGAGGGCCATTTATCCATTAAGTTACAAACTAATGCATGATTTACTAGTACAATTGCATCTTTAGGATATGGATGCTTAGCTTGACTCTAGTAGTAGGGGTAACTAACTGAGTATTTTTATACTCAACCTTTCTTATGTTATGTTTTTCAAGTAAGAATAAGGATAAGGCGACTAAGGGCAAGAATGATCGGTAGGCGAGCCATGTGACTACATTCAGCTTTTGCACATTTTTTTTACATTTCTCATGTTATGACTTAATCTTGAGCAAACTATGAACTTTTGTTTACTCGAGATTATCCTTAGATTTGCATAGGGAAGAGCAGCTAAACAACGCTGTCTCAATAGACCTCTCATTTCAGGGGTAAAATCGGGTGGATAGCTGGTAACGTATGATGCAAGACGAAATTCACTCATATCTGCTACAGAGTTAATAGATAGGTTGTTCCCTTAAGTGCTAACTCCAGGTCATTAAGAAAGGGGTCCTGCTGATATTACAAACCAATTGTTCATCAGAGGATCAACTGAGGCTAAGGAATAAGATGTAATCTCAAGGGTAAAACGATAAATTGATCCAACCGAGATTACAAACAACTTGTGAAAGGTGGACTTACTAATAATTGTTATATCAGGTAGACAAAAATATATCTACAGTGAGAAGAGTGCAGATATGGGCTATAATGGACAGCCATGATTAGTTATTAAATGTTGATTAGCTCGGTTAAAAGAGTTTAATCAGTTAATCTCATATCGTTGGAGGTCATGATCTGTAGGTCCATTAGGTCCCTTTACTAGCTCATTGTGGAATTAAACTTAGGACATAAGTGATTGAGAAATTTGAATCTTTCGAATTGATTAAAGATAAAATCGTTAATAATATTCGATATAACTAACAATTACAAATTGGGAGAGAAATGATATTTAAATATCAGAAGTTCGAATAAGGATTCGAATTAGGTCAATCGAATTGATCAAGCTTAAGTGGAATTTAATTAATTAACTTGTTTTTAATTAATTTTTTAATTTAAAATTGATTATTTAAATTAATACATCAAGGGCAAAATGGTAATTTTAATTTTGACTTTAACCTTTGAGTTACTGGATAATTCCTCAGTTAGTGAAATTATTCCAAATGTGGTGAATAAACTATGTGCTTGGTGTGTTGTTCATCAAGCAAATCATCCACCAAATTCACTTACTTAGTTATGGTTAAGTGTCAAATTAAATTGTAAATGAGATTTGCATGTCATTTGGCTATATAATTACACAATTTGATTGTGTAAACGGATGATGAACTTTAGTGATTTTTGTTGTAAAAACACAAGAGTTCATATCTCTTTGTCACTCAAAAACTCACAAATTTGATCACTAACTTGGTCCCACAAGAAAACTCTAAACCCTAAAAGACGGTTTAGGTGGTTGTCTTTGATAAATTATTGATCAATTACAACGGCAAATAAGTATAGATTTGAGCTACAAAGGTATAGTTTCTTAAACCTATTTTTTGTTCTTATTTAAAGCATGTTGAATCCAGTAAAGTTGAATTAGAATCAAACATTTTTTTTAAACAAACATACAATCAAAATTAAATTTTTTGTTCTTTAATTTTTAAAATTTGTAGATGTCTTTTTTTAAAAAAAATTAGTGTCTTTTTTAAAAAAAGAAAATCACATTCCAAAATTTAAGAAATCAAATAACGTGTCTCTAAAGTCAAAATTTTAATCAAAAGCAATATATATATATATATATACATATATATATATATATATATAGAAACATAATGATGGAATCAGCTAGAAGCAAAAATAAAAATATGCACTTGACTAAGTGAGCATTTGGGTGTTTAATGAACCAAGGCAATTATAAAAACTATTAATAAGATAGCGCATACAGTGTGTTTGGATTGAATTTTCAAGTGATTAAAATTAAGAAATAAGTTGTTTTGAAAAGAAATTCATGTGTTTGGCAACCACCTAAAATAGATTTGAAAAAATGAATTTATAAAATAATGTAGTTTAGTATAAACACTTAAAACCAACTTTTAGAAAAATAATTTTTGAGTGTTTAATGGTTAATCTCTTCAATTTGTATAAAACACTCCAACCAACACCTTCGGCTATCCTTACCAACCAACCTCTGACAACCATCTCCGTCCCTTCTCGTCAACCAACATTCGACTAACGTCTCCAACGACCGTCGCTAGTGAACATCCGACTACTGTTTTTTATGTGATCGTCGACAACCAATTTTTGTTTATCGTTTTCCCCACAATCGTTTTTGGCCAACCTCCGACGATCGGTTTTTGACAATTGTAATCGACCAAACTTCAGATGACTATTTTCTGGCAACTGCCACATGACAACTATCGACCACCATTAACCATCACCAACAAACCTTTGGTCATAGTTTTTCTGGCTACTGTTTTTTGTCGAACGTTGACGGTCAATTTTGTCAATTATTTTTTTGGCAACCATTGTCGGTCGACCTTCAACAACCAACGACGATCAACTTTCGAAGAATATTTTTATGGCAACAGTTTTTTGTCGATAGTTGACGACAATTTTCGTATACTAATTTTTCCATAAAAGTTGTTGGCCAACCTTCGACAACTACTTTTAGTAACTGTTGTTGACAATCTTCCGACTGTTGTTTTTCCATAATCGTCGTCGATTGACTTTTGACAATCGTTTCCCCATGGCCGCTATCATTCAACTTATGACTGCTACTGCTGTCAACCTCCAGCGGTCATTTTTCAGCATTTCCACCAGCCAAACTTCATCGACTGCTTTTCGACAAACATGGTTGGCCAACTTTTTTCAACCATTTTTCAGTTATTGTTGCTGGCCAACTTTTGTTTATCGTTGTTCAATGATCGTTGTCGACCAACTTTCGTCTATCATTTTTCGGTGATGTTGGCAAACTTTCATCTACCATTTTTCAATAACAGTTGCTAGTCAACTATTAACGACCATTTTTTGGTGACCGTTGTCGATCAACTTTCGTTGATCGTTGTTCAGTGACAGTTGTCAGCAAACTTTCGTTGACTATTGTCGGCCAACTTTCATAGACTGTTTTTCAATGATCGTTGTCGACCAACTTTCATCGATCGTTTTTTATAATAATTGTTGGCCAACTACTGATGATCGTTTTTCGGTGACCATTGCCGACCATCTTTGTCGACTTTTGTTCGTTGACCATTGTCGGCCAACTTTCTTTGATCGTTTTTTGTGGTCATTGCCTGTCAACTTTTGTCGATTGTTTTTTAGTGACCGTTGTCGACTTACTTTTGTTGACCGTTTTTCAATGATCGTTGTCGGTCAACTTTCATTGACCATTTTTTCGTGATTGTTATCAACCAACTGCCAACATCTATTTTTCTATGATTGTCGTCAATTGAGTTTCAACGACCGTTTTCGCCAACCTCTAAATATCATTTTAAAGTGACTGTCTCTCGCCACTTCTGACCACCATTCTCAATGATCTTCACCAAACTCTTATAAAAATCTCCACCGACAAATTCTTTTATTATAATTTGAAGTTATAAAAAAACACTTTTAGTATATAACAAATCAAACAAACTTTAACCTAAAAACACTTTTGAAAAAAAGTTGTCAAATACATATGTATTTTTCTTTTAAAGGGTTTTTAGAACAAAAGTTTTTTTCTTAAGTCATTCCAAACAGGCCCATATCAATAGTATTAAATGTTTAAAGTCAATTGTAATTTAACTGAACTAACATAAGTAAGTATTAACGATTAGTAATACTTTCTACACCTAACTAAAAAAAGAATTACCCAATAAAAATATGAGAAATTATTGTACATGATAAAGCTATCGAAAATATTTACAAAATATAACAAAAATTTAGATTCTATCAATAACAGTTATTGATAAACACGGTCTATCAGTGATAGATATGAAATTTTACTATATTTTATAAATATTTTAGTTTATTTTGATATATTTAAAAATGTGCTTAAAAATATCATATATTAAAAATTTGATAGAAACAAATCATTTACATATATATTGTAAATAAAAAGAAATTAAAAAAAAATTGGTTTAAATGTACATAATTTTGTAATTGGGTATTAAAAAAAAAAGAAAAAAAAAAAGCTCTCACACTCAACTCAAATTTATCTCTATTCTTTT
This sequence comes from Cucumis cinereus, assembly GCA_037974625.1. Classification (NCBI taxonomy): domain Eukaryota; kingdom Viridiplantae; phylum Streptophyta; class Magnoliopsida; order Cucurbitales; family Cucurbitaceae; genus Cucumis; species Cucumis cinereus. The sequence continues at coordinate 2,166,745 of JBBPDJ010000004.1, forward strand.
TTGGGGTCCGTCTGACTATTTTGTTAGGAAAAAATGATTAGAATAATTGGGAGGTCTCTTACGAGGCATCAACCTTACTTTTGGATACAAGATTAGATGTACTCACCCCGATATTTCTCCATTTCACATCTCACTATTATGTTTGTATTTAAATTATGAAATTAAGCATCAAAATGTTATAGACTTTTAATTTTACCATAAATATTGTTCAATGTGCTGATAAAAATTAATTAATTAAAAATCAATAATAATTTTAATTACAATTATTTTCAGATTTTAGTAATTTATAATTAAAATTAATCAATTAATATATATTGATTAACATCAACTACTTATAATCTACTATTTAAATATTCTATAATTAATTAAGTTCAGCATTAGTAATTTCAACTGTATATAAATAATCAAATTTATTTATTTTTAGAATCTAATTTATAAATATGATATGTTAATAAAGTACGAAGTAATATAAATTAATCGTAATAAATAATTAACAGATTATAAATAGTCAATAATGATTTTGTATTGATTTCAATATATTGAGTACAATCTCTAATATTTTCTTCTTTGATGCTTTCTCTCAATTTCTATAGCTAGTTGATCTTCCTGATTGATTTGTCTTTTGGCTTGTTGATCTTCTTGGATGATCGACCTTTGGACTTGTTGGTCTTCTTGGATGATCGGTCTTTGGGCTTGTTGATCTTCTTGGATGATCGGCCTTTGGGCTTGTTGATCTTTCTTGGATGATCGGCCTTTTTGCTTGTTGATCGTCTTGGATGATCGGCCTTTTGGCTTGCTGATCTTCTTGGATGATCAGTCTTTTGGCTTGTGAATCTTCATTTGACAGATGACTTCTTCTTGAAATTGGAGTCTTGGAAGAAAGCTTGTATCTTTCAAGAAACTTTGATCTTCGAGTGTGGCCAACTTCAGCAGTTAGGGAGTCTTCTAATTGTTGGAAAAATTCTCTCTAGACCTTCTGAAGTTTGAAATCTTTGACCTCACAAATATAAATCAATTCGAGTTTCAATCTTCTGGAATTCAAGGAAGGTTTAATCTTCAAAGTTTTCAATTTTCAGAAGGAGGTGATCCCGAGGTTGATAAGAAATTTTGCATCTGGAGAGCTTCAGAGGTTAAGTCTTCAATTCTTCAGAGTGTCAGCACCTTTGTTCTTCTCTCAAAAGTCCTCTCAAATGAATGAGAAGGTCTCTATTTATAGAGAATTTTCATGGGCTTTATGTGGGCTTGAGCCCATTTATTTGTTGGACTTGGGCTTGGGCCCATCATGTTTATTGGGCTTAAACTTGGACTTAGGCCTATTTTGTTTATTGGACTTAAGTCTATGGACTTGGGCTTGGGCTTGGACTTAAGCCTTTTTCATTTATTGGGCTTGAGCCTATTTTGTTTATTGGACATAAACTGGTTCCATTATTATTTTTTTGGCTCAAGTTTCTATCATGGACTTGAATCGAATTGGGTAAAAATTTTAATCACCCAAACCAATTCAAATTATAACTGTGATGACGTGGCAACATTTAATTGCCCAAAATTTTTTATCCCCTTTCGAGATTTGTACACGTATGCGGGTGCATGAATCTCGAAAAATAAAGTTTCGATAAATGCAAGTTGTATATTCTTGAATTTTCATCTTACTTGACGTGTCAATCAAGCTATGAATTTTTTGTGTAAACTTGACTTGAATTTGAAGTAGAATTTTAGAATAAACTTGGATAACAACCCGAGTTTAAGATTTGGAATGTAGCCAAATTTAAATTTGAAATCAATTTGAGGTTTTATCCTCAATTTAATTTGACTTAAGGGTAAAAACCCAAACTTGGATTTGGAATAAAAACTAGGTATATGTCAAAATTTTAATTTGAACCAAATTTGATATCAAAATCCAAGCAACCCATTATTGATTTTAACTCCAAATATATATTTTTTTAGATGAAATTTGAACTTCCATCAATTTTTCTATTCTTTGGTATGTATAATGCCTCCAATCTAAATTTGAGATAAATTAGAGGTCGTATACACAAGTTAATTCGACTTGAATTTTAATTGGTGAAATTTGGAAAATTTATGTGGTATGGCCAAATTTTTTTTAAAAAATGGGAATAAAATCTAAATTTAGAATTTAGCATTTAAAAACTATCCCCAAATAAAATCTTTTCAAACCTTTAAAAATAGTGTGGATTTTATTTTAAAACAAATTTTGTGTTATGACCAAATTTTAATTTAAAACCGGGAATAAAATCTTAATTTAGAACTTAACAAAAAAATTATCCCCAAATAAAATCTTTTCAAACCTTTAAAGATAATGTGGATTTTTTTATTTTTAAAATAAAATTTGTATTATGGTCAAATTTTAATTTAAAATTGGGAATAAAATCTTAATTTAGAATTTAGAATTTTAATTAAAAATTATCCCAAAATAAAATCTTTTCAAACCTTTAAAGATAATGTGGATTTTTTTAAAAAAATAAAATTTGTGTTGTGGCCAAATTTTAATTTAAAATTGGGAATAAAATCTTAAATTTGAATTTAGAAATTTTAATTATCTTCAATAAAATTCAAAATTTATGCCAAAATTAAAAAATCTTTCGAAATCTTTAATTATTAAAAAGATTTGATATGATTCCAAAGCCCATTAGGAATTGGGCTTGAATAGACCCTCCTCTCACTCATTTTTTTCATCATCGAGTAGAAGAAAAACCTCAAGGTATGAAAATTCTCTCTATCTCCTCTTGCTTTTGCTTTTTTTTTTTTTAAAACAAAAATTTCCTCATTTTTTTCTCTTTTTCTTTTAACAAGCTTTCAGGCAATTTGCATCCCACTAAAAGGTACTGATTCGAGAGTTTTTTTTTTTTTTTTTTTTTTTGCAGCAATATTTTGAAAGTCATACAGAGCATATGGATTAATCATATGAAAGACTCTGATGCATGGACTAATTCCAATAGGGATGACCCTTAAACAAGGTCTATTCCACCCTATTGTGTTTCTTAAGAAGATCGTTGATTATAAACTGACTTGACTTCATAGGGATGACCCTTAAGACGGTCTAACCTATCGTGTCTCTCCTTGACCTTTGGCGACATCATGGACTGATTCCAATAGGGATGATCCTTAAACAAGGTCTATTCCACCCTATTGTGTTTTTTAAGAAGATCGTTGATTATAAATTGACTCATGGATTGACTCCATAGGGATGACCCTTAAGACGGTCTAACCTATCGTGTCTCTCCTTGACTTTGGACGACATTGTAGACTGATTCCAATAGGGATGACCCTTAAACAAGGTCTATTCCACCTTATTGTGTTTCTCAGCTGCGCCTTGGGGGAGTATATGGACCTTCTCAGCTGCGCCTTGGAGTATGTGAACCTTCTCAGCTGAGCCAAGGAGTATATGATCTTTCCAGCTACATCAACGAGTATATGATCTTCTCAGCTGCATCAAGGAGTAGGAGTATATGACCTTTCCAGCTGCATCAAGGAGTATATGACCTTTCCAGTTGCAACAAGAAGTATATAACCTTTCCAGCTGCATTAAGGAATATATGACCTTTCCAGCTGCATCAAGTAGTATATGACCTTTCCAGCTGCATCTAGGAGTATATGACCTTTCCACCTGCATCAATGGGTATATGACCTTCCCAACTGCAATAAGGAGTATATGTCCTTCCCAGCTGCAACAAGAAGTATATGACCTTTTTAGCTGCAACAAGGAGTATACGACCTCATCATGGAGTATATGACCCCATCTTGAAGGCTGGACTGCACCATATATATTTTGAAAGCGGAACCGTATCACTATATTTTGGAAGCAGAACTACATGACTATACTTTTGAAGCGGAACTACACCATTATATTTTGGAAGCGGACCGAATTATACATTGTTGACCCGACCTTAAAAGGTTCGAGTCATATGTCGTCGATCGATCTTAGGAGGTTCGAGTTATAGATGTCATCCTGACCCATGGAGGTCTAAATTATTTGTTCGTGCTCCGACGCGGTTTAAGGCGATGCCATTATAAGGTCTTTATTTGGATGAATGCTTCCTTTAACGTTCTCTATTTATGTTGATCTCAAAACATGATAAAGCCTTCTTATTAGGGATGAACATCTTGAATTTAGGAATTTTGCCCCCAATTTGTTGTGATGCCCCCCAGTAAAGATGGACATCTTTTGATTTGAAATTTCTTCATTCAATGAGATGAACGATATTGATTTTGTAAAGCCACTCATAAGGTTATGACGCTCCTATTTCTGTGAAAGCATTTTATGGACTGAACTTAAATTTATTTAAGTTGCCTACGCACCCTTGAAGAAAGGGATCAAGTCATAACGTAGTTCAATTTTTTTGTTTGTTTTGTTTTTTTTCTAGACTGGACTTAAAGTTTCCTTCAAAATGCCTACGTACCCTTTTACGATATAGGGATCAAGTCATAATGTAGTTCAACTGATTTTTTTTTCATTCACCTTTTAAGCTCATGTGGGGTAGGAGCACCATGCAGTTTAGGCTCTTGCAATAAGGATCTTTTTTTTTTTTTTTGCCATTCACCTTTTAATCTCATGTGGGATAGGAGCACCATGCAGTTTAGGCTCTTGCGATAAGGATTTTTTTTTTTTTTGTCATTCACCTTTTAAGCTCATGTGGGCTAGGAGCACCATGCAGTTTAGGCTTCTGCGATAAGGAGCTTTTTTTTTTTTTTTTTTAATATTTCAGAAGCTTTTATCATGACTTTGATCATCTCCTTCATTTGTAGGATTAGTCAATATGATGAGTTTTGGCTTCACCTTCAAGGAACCTTCTGTACTTATAACAACAAATAACTTCCTCTTCATGCGTGAAGAAACAAGACTGTGAATTTTATCCTCATTGTTTGCTTCACAAAACTGTTTTGGTTTCGAGCTTTTCATCTTTATTTCATGTTGGTCGCTTTTCAGTTTGAGACGATCGAAAGCAGATGTTGAAGGTCGATCTCTATTTGGCGTGGAGATACTTAGCCTTTTGAAAGCTGAAATTCGAGCAGAACTGAACGTTGAACTTTGATTGTCTTCTTTTGTCATGGCCATACCCAATCTTCGAAAGACTGAAGCTTGAGTAATTGAAGGCTTAATACGATCAAGGACAGAAGTTCTTCGTTTGATATCATTTGAATCGTCAACTTCCTCGACATTAATATGATACGAACTTGTAAACATTATTTGGTTGCAATCATTTGTTATTACCGCAACATGATTTGATTGAGCTGTTTCATCAAAATTTAGCTCAATTTTTCCTTCTCGGGCTAATTTTAGAATTAACTCTTTTAAAATGAAGCATTTTTCTATTGGGTGACTGATGACGCGATGATACTTACAATAGTTTGGATCACCGACTTTTTGCATCTCTTTTGGTTGTTTATACTCAGGAAGTTGAATCAGTCGCTAGTTATTGTTCTAACATATTAGGAATGTCAGCATCAGAAAAAGGATAGACTTTTTCTTGATTTTCCTTTAGAGTTAGTGACGTACTTTGTATTCTTCTTAACGACTTTGAGTCTTCTTGTCTTTTTCATTGAATGGTGACTTAATAGGAGCGGTACTGACAACTATAGATTCTTTTGGAGTCGCATCACCATCAATTTCTTCATTTTCTTTGTTAGAGATTAAAATATTTTCACCTCCTCGACTAGTAATACTTAGCCCCATATCATGGGCTCGTGTTGCCAGTTCTTCAAAGCTGCGAGGTTTTATTCATTGAAGTATGTAGAGTAGTCCCTAATGCATGTTGGATATTAATAGTGAAAGAAAGTGAAACTTTGGTTTATTTTGAAACTTAAGATTGGATTTAATTGTGTGATT